>JASPKZ010009802.1:1800000-1962500 GCA_030220185.1 Diploptera punctata
ATCTTTTCCCCTGCCTTAAAGTAGACCATGTTTCGCATCCATATAATATAACCGGAACAAATATAGGCCTACGAACGTTTTTGAGAGAAAATGAGAGTCCCTGTGATGCGTAATAGCATGCGTTTCCAGATTATCTTATGGTCAATTTCTTTCTGAATATCATTCCGATTTGTAATTATTGTTTGGAGGTAAATGAAATAAGCCACTTCTTCAAAATTCCCCTAATTTATTATTAACTGTTCATTTTCATTATATAATGTATTTATTATACCTGTGACCATATGAGCAGTTTTATTGATATTTACTTCCAACCCCAATTTCTTAGTGTTACTCAATAGAGTGTGCGTGTTCAGCCTTCAGTATTGCCTCGCTATCGCCTAATAATATACCAACAGCATATACCAACAGCTTATTAATATCATTGTGTTGTGCGCTTTCATTATCATAAGTAATGCCTCGAGTGATTTCCAAATTTCCACGAAGTGAGGAGTGAATTTATCTAGAGAATTTGGAAATCAAGAGTGGCATTTGTTAGGCTTATTTAACGAATATAATTAAGCTGTTTACCCTCAAATCATTGTTTAATTATAGTTATTTTAAAATATTTATGTATTTAGTGTAAACGGCGATGTTTGAAAATAAATCAGAAATGTGAGGTTATGTTCATTCACTGCAACTAGAGCATATTATTTATTGCCAAATAAGATCGCAATATTGTACGAATGTACCCAAGTGGAGAAATAATGAAACACATCAAACTATATATCATAATCAACATTACGGGTTATTCATTTATTTTTTAGTAAACAACTAAGTAAAATGAAGGAATCTGTTCATTATTTGCTATATTCTATGTATTTGTTGGAGAAAAATAATGATCTGTCCTGTTCAGAACATTAAAAAGGAGGAGCTTTCTTTATCACAAAAGCAGGAACTGATAAAGAGAAATCGATAAAGAGCGAGGCGAAACATGACTGTCATTGGTTGTAAAACAAAATTCATTGAAACGTGATTGGTCATTGACTAGCATGAGTTAAATAGTCCTCTGAAGATTTGATTGCATGTCATTACCATCTTCATAGAATGCCTGAATTGATTATTGTTTGCTTGGATATGTTTGCTTCCCATTTTTGCATCAAAACCTCCTAAGTCAATTTTCACAATCCAAGGAGCAAGTCTTCCCGGAGGGATTTTAATACGTGAGTCGGAAGTATGAAGATTTTCAGGGTCGTAAAATAAACGCAAGCATGAATAAAAAGGTAGTATGTGCAAAATTTACCTCCCTCCTTAATCCTAGTAATACCTTAATTGCCTACTAGATGTCTCATTAGGTCGGTATGTTGAGCACATACCATTCATGACATCTCTAGGGAAATAAGTGTAACTAAATTAACTTGATGTATTAAGTCATAATAAAGGGGAGAGATTAAGGCCCAACATTGGGCTGTTACGTCATCGTAGATCATCATCATCATCATATTAAGGCACGACAACTTCAAAAGTCAAAGTTTTGGCCTTTTCAACAATCCTCCTCCATCTCAATCTCTCTCTTGCCATATTCAAATTAGTCACTTTTATTTTCTTTAGATCATTCATTGTGTCATCCTCCCATCTGATCTTCGGTCTTCCAACAGCTCTGCCTCATATAGGTTTCCATTTGTAGAGTTTCTTGACCAGTCTCTGATCATCCATTCTTATCAAATGTCCAAGCCAACCAAAGCCATTGTAGATAGAAGCCAATTTTCATATTATATCGTGAAAGAATATCAAATACACATTCTAATTCTTCATAGAGCTCATCCTCTATCTTGTCGCCTTTATCTTCTGTTCCATATACATTTACAATTACAGAATCATGTCGTTTACCCTTTAGAATTAAGTATGATATTCTATCACTGATAAATTTAATATCTCGGACAGCGGAGAGGATACTCATTCGGACTAAAATACCCATTCCGAATTCAGATCTCGCTGCACCCCCATGTATCTTATAATACAAAGCTTTCTAATTTCTGACTTGGCCATCTAACTTCGTATAAAGTGACTATCCAAGGGCAGTTTATTTGATTCCCGCGTTAATATGTCTAGTGCCACTGTTATATAATGACATCACAATCTGTGTTACTAGGAAGATGTCCCTGTGTTTGAACCTTTGGCATGGATTCCTGGAAGTAGTTCCCGCTCGGAGATCCGAATGGGGGACTATTTTACCTCTGGGAAATTGTGCCTCAGTGGAACCAGTGTCTGCGTTTCTTGAGGGTTGTATTTTTACGATGAAAGATCGTCACTCTTTCGACCAAGGTACTTCTGTAGTCTGGCTTATCGCCTTCGATCTTTCGGCAGCAATGCTACCCCCGCGCTGCCATGGCTCTCGGGGTCATTTAAGAACACAAGTCGTCCACCACGACCAGGTAAAGACGTCAGGAAAAGAATGTTATTTACTAAACTTATTAATATTTTTTATAATAGGATTTTTTTTTTTTTTGCTTTACATGATTTTTTCTCCTCCTACATACGCGATTGATACGGCCTTCCTCTTCTATATTTATTCCTTTCATACACATAGCTTATCTTTCCGCTTTATCTTCTGTTGTTTTCCTTTCTTACATCTTCTCTCTGGATTGCAGTCAATTATATTGTTCACGACTTCCCCATCTTATATTCTTTTCACATGTCCTTACAATCTGGAATTAATTTCTTTAATTGTTCTATCTATCTATCTATCTATCTATCTATCTATCTATCTATCTTCGGGTTTTTACAGCTGCTGCCGTCTTCCCGTGCCAAACCTCCAAAGCCTACGATCTTGGGCATCTTCAATGTTTAGTCCTCTTGCTCGCATTACTATCCTCATGTTTTCCTTCCATGTTAACTTTCTTCTCCCTCTTTTCTTCTTTCTGGTTGGTTGCCATTGATATAGTAGTTTCGGCCATCACTCATCTTCCATTCTTGAAATATGAATTAAAATATTCCTTGTCCTCGATTCTTTCAATTATGTTTCCTTCTGCTTCCATTATGTTTCTAATTTCCTTATTTGTGACATGTTCTAATTTTGACTTTCTGGCACTTCTGCGTCAATAATCCATTTCTAGAGCTATTAGTCTATTCTTGTAGTGCTTATTGATTGTCCATACCTTACTTCCATACATTGCAACAGATTCCACCAATGTTCTACCAATATATTTTTGTCTCTTTCCAAATATGCTTATCCCACCATATGAAATTTAATGACGGTATTATTTTGCTATTGAATTCATTTCTTTAATTGTTAAATTATTATTAATGTTATTTCTACTGTAATCATCATCATGGATATTCCGGTTTGTCAATGTTTTTAACATCTTTCGGCGTCCAATGATGTTACCAGTTTTATTTATATTTTTAAACTATATAGTGATAAACAATGTAATTATAGACCAAGTTCAAAATTTTAATTATTTGGGTTGTCATTTAGGCAATGAGAGAAATTTGGATAAACACACTAAAATACAACGATTCAATTATCTATGTTGCACAATTAAACGCACTTTATTGAATAGGACTAGAAAATAAACTATTTTGAAGTTTTACAAAGTATTGGCAGTTCCATCTCTTATATATGGATGTGAAACCTGGACATTCACAAAGGCAGATAGTAAACAAATAGAGGCTGCTTAAATGAAGATGTTGAGAGCAATAGCAGGATACCAAAGGACCGATAAAAGGAAAAACGAAGATATAAGAACAGAACTTAATATATTTAATCTCTGTGAAAGAATAACATATTACCAAAATGCTTATCTTCAGCACGTATTACGAATGAATGAACAGCGCATACCAAGAAGAATGTATAATTATAAACCAAAAGGGAGAAGAACGTTGGGAAGACCATTGAAGAGATGGAAGGACCAATTCGCCCTATAATGAGATCGGAACAGGCCATTGGGCCTAATTCTTGTTGTTGATGATGATGAACTATTTTCTCTCTGTCACCCTGAGAATCCTCTTCATGGTCTTGAATGAAATGCTGAATTTTCATTACATAGCCATTCCATCAGTATTTGTTGTAATAGGCCCTATTATTGTCATTCTTTTACATACCTTTACTAGATAAATTGTTATTATAACGTAATTATAATATTTTTACATTTGAGGAGGACTATTCAAACAATGGCGGTTCCAACACTACTGTATGGATCAGAACACTGGGTCTTAACCAGGAACGAAGAATAGAAACGTCAGAAATGAGGTTTCTGAGAAGTGTGGCTGGCTATATAATAATGGATCAAAGGCGAAGTGAGGATATACGAAGAGAACTGAATATACTTACTTACTTACTTACTCACTGGCACTATCGAACCCGTAGGTTCATGGCCGCACGGACATAAGCTCTCCATACATCCCTATCCTGAGCTAATGCTTTCCAATCATTCCCTGTATAATCTACTTCCCTCAAATCAAAGTTAATGTTGTTCTCCCACCTCATTCTTGGTCTACCAACTGGGCGTTTTCCCTCTGGCTTTCCTACAAGAAGTTTCCATGCACGTCTTTCATTCCCCATACGCGCAACATGTCCTGCCCATCGCAGTCTACGAGACTTAACTGTTCTTATTATATCTGGCTTCCTATAAAGACCATGTAGTTCATTGTTATGTAGTCTTCTCCATTCACCTGTCTGTTCATCTCTCTTTGGTCCAAAAATTTTCCTAAGAACTTTATTCTCAAATACTCGTAATCTCCTTTCCTCCCTTAAAGTAAGAGTCCATGTTTCGCACCCATATAATATAACTGGTAGAATAATAGTTTTATATATTTTCAGCTTAACGTTTTTTGAAAGGAGTTGGGACATCAAAAGTCTCTGCAATGCATAATAGCATGCATTTCCAGAATTGAGCCTATGTTTAATTTCTTTGTGCATCTCATTCCTATTTGTGATTATTGTTCCTAGGTATTTGAATTCAGCCACTTCCTCAAAATTTCCCTCATTTGTCATTAGCTGTCCATTTCCATTATATACTGAATTTCTACGTGTGACCATATATTTAGTTTTACTGATATTTACTTCCAGTCCTAATTTCTTAGTGTTACTCAATAGTGTGTGCGTGTTGGCCTTTAGTATCTCCTCGCTATCGGCCAATAATACTACATCATCAGCATAAACTAACAGCTTATTAATACCATTGAGTTGTAAGCCTTCCTCATTCTCTAAAGATTTAATGGCATGCTCTAGTACAAAATTAAATAGTAGAGGAGATAGTGCATCTCCTTGCTTCAACCCATTCTGGATTTCAAAAGTGTCTGAAAACTGTTTGCCTACACGCACCCTACTCTTTGAGCCATTTAGACACATTCGTATAAGTCTAACTAACTTTTTAGGAATTCCGAACTCCAGCAGGATACTATATAACTTCTCCCTCTTAATTGAATCATATGCTTTTTTGAAGTCTACATATAGTTGATGTACAGTACCATTATATTCCCATTTCTTTTCTAAAATCTGTCTTATACTAAAAATCTGATCTGTTGTAGACCTGTTTCTTCTAAATGCACATTGATGATCTCCTAGAATGTCATCAATATAGGGAGTAAGTCTGCTTACTAATATATTTGTTAGAATTTTGTACGAAGTTGAAAGTAATGAGATGCCCCTGTAGTTGTTGCAATCAGTTTTATCTCCTTTCTTATAAATTGGTACGATAATTGATTCCTTCCATTCATCTGGAAGAGCTTCTTTTTCCCAAATCATACTAAGCAACCAGCGTATCTTGTCCATCAATTTTTCTCCCCCTGATTTTATCAGTTCTGCTGGGATCTCATCTGAACCTGATGCTTTATACATCTTCAATTTTTCAATCGCCATTTCAACCTCTAATGCACTTGGCTCTGCGACTAGCATTTCTGCTGTCTGTAACTTATCCTCCTCAATGTCCTGTTCTGTATGTACATTTAATAGCTGATTAAAGTAACTTTTCCATCTATTTAATATACTCCTAGAATCTGCAATCATATCCCCATTTTCATTCCGAATTATGTTTGTTCTAGCCTGAAACCCTTTCTTCTCTATACTAATTCCCTGATATAATTCTCTAATGTTCCTATTTTTTGCATTCATTTCAAGATCATTAATCTTCTCTCTCAAATATTCCCTCTTTTTACTCTTTAGTAACTTAGTGGTTTCCCGTCTAATACTACCCAATTGCTCTAAATTTACCTCATTTGGCTCGTGTAACCATTTAATTTTTGCTAGCTTTCTTTTCTTTACAATGTCGGCACATTCCTCATCAAACCATTTCTTGTTTTGCCTCTTTTTTAAACAACCAATGCTTTCTGATGCTGACAATTTAATAGTATCTCTTATAGCCTCCCATTCTTTATTTATATCAGTTTCTTCTTCGTTTGCCACATTGTCATCTGAAGATTCCAGTACTTCAAATCTATTAGCAATTTTGATTTGGTATTCTTGCCGCATTTCATCATTTTTCAAGTTTTTTAATTCATATTTTACAGAATCATCTTTAGCGTTTGTTCCTCTCATAAGCGATAGCCGTTGTCTGATTTTCACTCTGACCAGATGATGATCCGAATTGCAGTCTGTCCCTCTAACTGATCTAACATCAATGATGCTACTGTGCCAGCGTTTATCCACTAATACATGATCTATCTGGTTCCGAGTTTCTCCATCTGGGGACGTCCAGGTGTATTTATGAATATCCTTATGCTGAAATGTTGTGCTCTTAACAATGAGATTCTTTGATGTGGCAAATGTGACTAATCTAACCCCGTTGTCGTTACTATCTTCATGAAGACTGAATTTGCCTATTGTTGGTTTGAATATATCTTCCCGCCCCACTTTTGCATTAAAATCTCCTAAGACAATTTTCATATGATATCGTGAAAGGCTATCAAATAAGCATTCTAATTCTTCATAGAACTCATCCTTGATCTTGTCATCTTTATCTTCTGTGGGGGCATGTACATTTACAATTATAAAATCATGTCGTTTACCCTTTAGAATTATGTATGATATCCTATCACTAACAAACTTAATATCTCGGATAGCGGATAGGATCCTCCTTCTGACTAAAAAACCCGTTCCAAATGCAGGTCTTTCTGCACCCCCATAGTATAATGCAAAGCTTCCTGATTCCTGACTACCTTCTCCTGGCCACCTAATTTCCTGTAAAGCGACTATATCCAAGGGCGATTTATCTAATTCCCGCGTTAATATCTCTAGTGCCCCGCTATTGTATAAAGTCCTAACATTCCATGTTCCTAGGAACATGTCCCTGTGTTTGAGCCTTTGGCATGGGTTCCCTGAAGTAGTCCCCGCCCGGAGAACCGAATGGGGGACTATTTGACCTCCGGAAAATTTTACCCCAGATGAACCCATGTCCGCATTTCTTGACGGTTGTATTTTTACGGTGAAAGATCGTCACTCTTTCGCCCAAGGTACTTTTTTCGTCTGGCTTATCACCTTCGACCAGTCCGGCATGGGTAACCCTATCGGCAGCAATGCTACCGCCGGCATAGCTCTCAGGATCATTTAAGCACGCAAGCCACTCCACCACGACAAGGTAAAGATACCATGGAGGGAGAGAACTGAATATATTCAAACTATTAGATGGAATTACACGATACAGAGATGAATGGATGGACCACATCAATAGAATGGAAAACAATAGAATTCCGAAACAGATTCTTCATTACAAACCACTAGGACGAATAAATGTTGGAAGACCCAGTAAAAATAGATAGACCAATTCTAATTTGAGATCGGAACAGACCAGCAGGTCTAATCCTTGGTGCTGATGATGACTATTCAAAACTTATTCTGTTCATTAGAGAAAGGAGCAAATGATTTAGAATTATGTACAATATCTGCAATTTTAAATTAATTTTCACAGTTAGCTAAAAATACGAGTATTGGATAGTAGAGTCGGCCACGGTGGACTAGTGGTTATATTCGTTGCCTCTGGCCCTGAGGGTCGCAGATTCAAACCCGGCCGGGGTAGATGTATTTTTTAGGATGGAACAATTGAAGGAGCAAGTCCTCCGTGAGGGAGTTTAACCTGTGGGTCCGAGACTGAAGATTTTAGGCTCGTAAAATATACTTAAGCCTGAATAAAGAGGCCTCTAAGCAAAATTTACCGACCCTCTTCATCCAAGTAGTACCTTAGTTGCCTACTAGATGTCTCATTGGGTCGGTATGTTGACCACATAGCCTACCATTCATGACATCTTTCAGGAAATAAGCGTAACTAAACTTTGTCTAGTAACTACTAACAAAGGAGCAGCTAAAGTCCTAATATTGGGATTTCGTAATAATGTGAAACAAGTTTCAGTTAAATATGCATATGTCGGGATTCCAACGTTCTGTCGTCTTTTATTCTCTTTCTTATAGTATTTATCTTTTGAGTAAATTGTTGATGAACTTCCCCAGAAGTATCTCCTATCAGCAACTTCAACTTAAAGTTTGATATTGGCTGGAAATTTCTGCTCCATGTGTTAAAATGCCTATAACTAGCAGTTTACTTCAACATCAACTGATATGCGAGGAGCAAAACCTGACATGTCTACTTATATAGAGAACATCATTTTTACATCGATTTTTTTGTTTTGAGAACCTCTGCTATACCCTTATTTTAAAAATAGTTGTCGTATTTCTCATAAAAAGATAAAAGTATAGCGACTGAAGCACTGTTGCCTAGATGGGCAGCCTAGTGACAGGTTACATACTATAGCGATTCCAATAGATTATATTTGATTATTTTCGATTGTTGTCGGTTATATCTCGTATTGCCAAACTTATGCGAGATCAGTAATTCCGGAAAAACTTTAAAATATGTGACGCGAAACAATTTTATAAGTTCCAAGCATATACCATGCGCATGAGCCAACAAACGAGAGGCGGTTTACACTATGTAATCACGGGATGTAGCCCACATATACACGATATTTAACAAACCTAAAACCTAACCTAACCCAATTTAAGCACTCTAATCTGTGAAAGAATACAACGTCCAAAAATAAATAGTAAGTTCTGAAATTCTGAAGAATATGTGTACAGTTTAGAACATACTCTATGTTGACTGTACTGGAACACGTCTTTGTTGTTGCATAGAATATCCGTTTAAATCAATAAGGCAGCCACGTCTTCATGCTGCGTATGTAGTTAAATATCTAAGAAAAATATATTGAAATAATCGTTTGAAAATATGAAACCCTAAGAATAAAATTTGACAGGAGTTTTTGAAGAAATTAATTATAGCAAATGGTGGGAAATAATTTGAAAAATTAAACCCTAAGAATACAATTTGACAGGAGTTTTTGAAGAAATTTAAAAGTCGCGTCATAGGTTATAAAGTTTAGCCCTTTAGGTGTAATAGTTTAAAGTTAAGGCGAATTGTTTCTGTAAAAGTTTTAATTTTGATTGCGATGTATGGAATCATATTCTAGTAAACTTTTATATTTTGTAAGTATTTCATGATAAAATCTAAATTTTCTATAGACCTCATATTCTCGCAATACTCCCCTCCACTTCAAATATCTGTGAAGCTGCAAAGCCGAGGAGATGTATATGATTTACACATCAAAGAGCGAGCGTTAACAGCTGGGACGACAGTCACTAGTATAAACAAATAGCATACTATCAGTGAGTACAGCCACAACTCTGTTTCGTCTAAAAATCGCATCAGTCATAACCTATGGATTGGAGATTATTTTGAATATCTAAAATGAAAAATCTGGAAGACATAGAACAAGTTAACGGTAACTTCTTCAATAAATCACTAAGTGTATCAAAATATACTACATCACGTCCCAAATAGATGCTAATAAAAAAACAATTGTTCATAGAAGAACTGCATCAAGACCTGTTTCTACCATACACCGAAGCTTACAAGGAACTACTGTAAAAAATTAACAAGAAGAAACAAGAGATTTGGCCGGATATCTTCTCCACGGATGCGATCTACAGGGAGTGGACGCAAGCCATGACGAGATTCGCAGGATATGTTTCCATCACCGGATATGCCAAACAGAGAAATACCACGAACCGGAAGAAAAATGCAAGTGCAAACTATTTGGTCAAAATATGAAGCGATATAATTTGATGTGATGAAAAAAAAACACTTACAGACTTCTGTAAAACTTTGAGTGAACAAGAAACATGCACGTTACGCAATTTCTTCCCTATTATTATATTCACGCAATCGTGCTGTATCCACAATTCAGAACTATCTATACACGATCCATAAAGTCTTTTAGGTTATTTCTGTTTACCGTTTCTAATTTATTTTTCGAAAGACTATTTTGAACTCAAACATGTATTCGTAGAATTTACGTAGGCGTATGTCAAGAATTAATTATACTATGATAATTGAAATAGTCCCCTATTCGGTTCTCCGGGCGGGGACTACTTCAGGGAACCCATGCAAAAGGCTCAAACATAGGGGAGAGCTTATGTCCGCGCGGCCATGAATCTACGGGTTCGATAGTTTCAGTGAGTTAGTTATGATAATTGAAGAGGTGGATTCCAAATCCATAGTCAAGAAACTACATTTTTCAGGAGAGCAATAAAACTGAAATAATTATTTGGAGATGAATGTCTGAGTAAATTTTGTTTTACCATATCTGTCATAACATAGATTACATTACCAAATGTTTGTAATGTTTACGTTTATATCTTATAAGTTATAGGCGTGTGTTTTTTTCAAAATTGCACTAAATCATGACTTATTCTGATTTTTCCCCAAATCAAACTATTTCCCTATATTGGTTAATTCAAGTATGCTGTATTAACTCATGAAAAAATTGCAGTATTGTGTCGATAGCCAGAGCGCATGCGCACCTATTTAATTGGATTTGGAATAAAACAACAGATGACTTAGTTTGATTTGGAAAATACCCTCAATTTTAACATTTAAAATCTACATTACTTAGTTGGATTTGGCTTATATTCTGTTAATATACTTGTGTATAATGTATAGGAGAATACACTAAGTAGCACAACTAAAAATCACAAAAACATTGGCTTAGTTGATTTTGTGATCCACCTCTTCAATTCTTAAATAATCCAAATTTAATATGAAAATAAAATCTTGCTATAAAGCGATGGGTAGTCTTTCAAATAGTTCGCAGTACAGTCTCTCACAGAAATACGTTGTTAAATATTTAGCATTCAAGAAAAATATATGGGTATTTTAAATGTTATGTACTCCTAAGAAGTGTTCTCATTGTCTCGGGGCGTACGCCTTCCCCAGGTTGAATGTCACTGTTATATAATACAATACAAGTGTAGGATAAGATTTTCACATGATTCTAAAATTTTCTTAAATTCATCTTCATCGAAAGGATTAACAGTTGAAGAAATGCTTAAATTGGATAACCCCATGTAAGTGGCGCAAGCTAATTACACAGCAATAAAAAATAAACTTTTTTTTGTCTCAGAAAGAAAAATATGTGATGCTGATAGTATTTTTTTCTCTCCTGAATTCAAATATGATATCGGTTTTTCTCCATCACGCAAGGTTTCCGAGAGAGACAGGCATTTATAATTTCAAACACTTTAATATTTTATATATTCGTAACTACACAATAGTCGAACATTCGGACTCACATAGAAAGTAAGAAATTACGATTTGCTACTATATTTCGCCTGTGGAGCATCCCTCTTGATGGCCAAACAATAATTGGCCAGCATATTAGGATTCCTTTTGCCTTGATATCTCTTTTCCATAGCTGTAATCTCTTAATGAAAATGTTCCCCGTGCTCATCACTCACTGGGCCAAGATTTTCCGGGAAGAAATCTAGTTTTATTAAAAAAAATAATTATTTATCCATTAATTGGAATTGAAATAAATAACTGTGGGTGGTGGAGAAATTCCGAATACATATTTGAAAACACGATAAAAACTGCATTAAGTATAACTATTGGTACTTAAGAGACAAAAATCATATTGACCAGTGTTATTTTCCTCGGTTCCTTCGTTAAACGTTTTGTTGTTGGCCTGCACGCGAAGTTGAATTACTTCACCATAATACAATTGTTAACCTTTATGAAAATACTGCATAATCTACCTGCATTGTATAACATTTTATTACATTTCTTCCCTCGAAAAAAAATTGTTGAGTTGGCAGGTTGAGGTTGGATAAGTTCTTGCCAGTAATGAAATGAATGTGCAGGAGCTGAATCAGAGAGCGATATTTTGATTTTGATGCGGTGTTTGGCGTTCATTATTGTATAAATTCCTTCTCCTGAGGGCTGCTTAATGAAATGCGTTGGTGCGCTTTTATCCGCTTGTGATATGTAAATTCGTCCTTCAGGGGGGATTAGTATTTGTAACAAACCTTCACGTCATGAATTTCAAGAACAGTTTGTACACAAGCGTCCAAAATTATAAAAACACATATAATTTTATTACTCCACAATATCAAAAAATAACATTTTCATAACACTTTGATTAATAATATATCCTTAAAGATTTATTGTTCATTTATATTTTAATTCTCTTTTATTCAGTCCTATAATCCCATTTCAATTCTCATTTCAGTTTTGAAATTATTTACTTTTAATCAATTTTTGTTTTGTTTCTTGCACAAAAGTTTCTTTCTTTTGCTCTTTCTTACATTGAAGTCGGTTCCCATAGTTACCAGGTTCGCCTCGCCTCTGGTTCCAAGTTCTGCGGATTCAAATGAGGCCGGAGTCGATGGATTTTTCAGGGCGTAAAAATCTTAAAAATGGGTTCCTTCGGAAGGAAACTGAAGCCATTGATTCGGCGTCATAGATTTACGGTACGTAAAAGAACTTCAAGCATGAAATAAGCTAACTCGGACAAATTTGTTGGTCCTCTTACATCCAGATTTGAATTGACACTAGCAACCTCTGATGTTAAAGAGCGTCGTTAAATAAAATACAGCAAAGATCTTATATTCGAAACATTCAAATTAAAAACGTTTGAATTCTTCACTATTTAAATATTTAGCCAATTTGTTCAATAGTTCTCCTATTTTACTTGTTCGATTTTGAACTACGTTACGACGTTTGTGCTCATTTATATATTTTTGCTGTGTTCTCTATCGTAATCACCCCGAAGGTTGAAAAATAAGAGCGATATAAGCAGTGGAACAAATTTTATAAGTGTAGTGAACTAACGATTGTATTGAAATTGTCTTTATTTATTGTAAATGTTCTATTCAAATTAGAAATGTTAACATTTTCATGATGTAACATAGTATTTTTCTTGGCGAACTCAATATGACCACCAGCTGAAGGTATTTCTTGAATAGCATAGTCGCTTGTTGATAATTCTATTTCTTGGCTGCATGTTCTTTCTTCCTTGGAATCAGGTTTGCAATTTCCTTCTTGTTTTCCAGCTTCCGCCCCATCTTCTATGACGGCATTTTAGATACGCTCATTTTAAACCGATTTCTTGGTTGCTTTCTATTACAACATCTTTCAATGTAGGCCTACATAAAATCCGTAATACTAACGGCACTGTTTCATAGCATTGTTAAAAAATAAAAATACATGCCGTATGACTTTAGAACATTGAACGTTTGTAAAAATAAGAATAAAACAATATTAACTTAGTATTCATTTGAGACTTCACTAGCTACGAACACGTAGCATATATATATTCTTAAATTTTAGCATTTTGTCAAGCTCTGCTTTGCGTCAGTGGGCAATCTTCAAACCTCGTGCTTAAGTCAGTCCTTTTCACAATTTATTACATAAGTAACTATATAGCATATATGTATGTTAGGGTGTCCCAAGACACAAAATAGGTTTTTCTTCGCAAAATCAAATACACATATCCTCTATTTTTTTCTGTTTGACCTCAATAACCCAAATAACAAATATTAATACGATTGGATCACGGCAGCAGGTGCCGACTTAATGTTATACATAAGACATGAAAATTTGTATTGAGTTAATATAGAAGGATTCTAGAACTAAAAGTTTATTTAGTAAATAAACCATTAGTATGATCAAAACGTATAACTATTTTCTATTTTACAACAAATTTTCTTTTCACAGTTTACTTTTTTCTTCTTCTTCTTCCTTCCAAGTATTAGGCCAAGACCTGTTACGATCATATAGAAAATTTTCCCTCCAGCGTTCTCGTATAAGACTTGAAAGCATAATAATAGTCCCTTCGATTGGTTGCTGGCCAAAGGAAGGCAAGACCAGTGATGGGGCTGCCATCTTATAGCCTCTGGTCAGGCTTTTTTGGAGAAGAAATGGAAGAAAGAAAAGACTCCCTAGCCCTCGGATGCCCTAATAGCTTCGGGGTCGAAAAAACAAGAACTAACCAAGAGAGGTTAGATAGCAAAGTTAAAAGAGTGCAAAACACACGTAAGTGGAAGAAATGTTTTGCTCAGCTTGGGCACCTTGTGGTCGCCATCCACATATCCCCTAGATGAGGACCCCTGAGGGAGTTTCCTTTTTTCAATCAGGATAAAGCAAGTCAGCATGGGTTGCTGTGGGCCTACGCACACCAAATTGTTCTTACAATAATTGTTTTAACATTATACAAATAAATTAAGAGGGTATGCGTTAAAAATAAAATACTTCGACTTATTTTGGGACACGCAAATATATATATATATACAAAGTAAAGTAAAGTGATCCCACAACAGGCCCGGAGGCCCTTGGGGTAGTAGGAGGTTAAGGCTCCCACTTTTTCTAGACAATCGGCACTTTATGTCAGCCGGGTTGTCAGCCCTGCGTGACGGCCGCATTTACCCCCAGAACAAGCGTCTAGTACTCATTTCCGTTAGAGGCTGAGTCGACCCCAGGGCCATAGTGCCGCCAGAGGGTTTGGGCCAGTTTAAAAAAAAATATATATGTATATATATATATATATAAACAAATCAGCAGAAATTACTTAAGTTTGTACTGTAGGTCTACTACTCAACAAGAACATTAGTTGTCCTAGTTTTCACTGATAACAGATATTTTAAATAAACGAAATTCAGTTTCGAAAATTTAAGGATTAAGGGAAAGAAGGGGGTTAAATTTTAAGTGTACCACGATGGTTTCCTTTCCATTAGGCCTATATTACATATCTTACGTTACGAGAGTATTTTCTCTGGAAGGTTCTATTCAAATTCTATACGTCGCGACGTCCGTCGTATAGCGAAAAGAATATGTATAGGCAAGGTAGTTATATGCAGTAAAAGTTCCTTATTTGCAGGTTATAAAATTGCGATACAGTTCCTGTATTTACGGCTAAAAATGTATTTATTCGCGGATCCAGTCAGTATATTAGGAGGACTAGTGTACTTTATTAACCATCAGCAGTTTATTTTTTTACTGCAGGCAGGTGCCTCTTTTACGAATGTGATTCAAACCAAATGGACAAACAAATATCAAAGAAAACAAACATTATTGTTACTAACCCTAAAGTTCATTGTTAAAATTTCAACTTGTCATTGGCGTTGTGCCCAATCAGTTCATTCCGAGAAGGAGTTCGTTCTATCGCACTCACGTTCGTGAACCATTCAATTCAACTAGTTCGTTCACAAAAAATTATTTAGTGAAGCCCTTCGTTCGTCAGCTAAAAAAAAAAAAAAAACTTAGGGATCCTCCGCTTCACATAGCAAGAATATGTGGGGCTGGAGGGGGAAAGGGGGAAGCAGGAAGACACGAGCCTGGGATGACTTGACATTAGCCAACCACGTGATAGCTGTGGATTTTAAAGATAAGCAGAAATAATTTTGTAAAATTCTATTTTAATTTATTTGATTGTCACTGAGCTTGTGCGGACCTGTACTATTATGTGTGAAAGTGTGGACTTTCTTGTGTCTTTTGCTTTTAAATATTTTTTAATAGATAGTTTTATTTTATTCTATAATAATAATAAATCTGTAACATTATTTTATCCTTCGTTATAGTTTATTGTTGGCTGAAACAATGGAAAAGTCCCTGGAATGCTACAACAAGTTGAGTAACCGGAAAATAATATTGACTTCCGATGAAAGAACGATGTTTTTGAATGTATATTTGTACTTTCGAAGTGTATTTACATTCAGTGTGACTGAAGCTGCTAAACATACCACAGCAGCCACTAAATTTTCTTATAAGCTGGTGTTAACAATAAGGAAATAACTTAAAGTGAAGGGTAAAGTTTCAACACCCGTAAAAAAAAGATGTCTTGGAATACAGAAGACAAGACTGCAAAAGTACGATTATCTTACTCAGGCTACAATAAAGCGTCGTATTCATATGTTTTATAAACGAAACACTCTACCAACGTTGAAAAATGTGAAATCAATCCTTGATGAAGAGCCTGGTATGCCTAGTATATCTATTTCAACATTAAGAATGATACTACAGAATTTAGGCTTCCAGTTCACGAAAAGAAAGAAGAAATCTATGCTAGTTGATACTTACTTACTTACTCACTTACTCACTGGCACTATCGAACCCGTAGGTTCATGGCCGCACGGACATAAGCTCTCCATACATCCCTATCCTGAGCTAATGCTTTCCAATCATTCCCTGTATAATCTACTTCCCTCAAATCATAGTTAATGTTGTTCTCCCACCTCATTTTTGGTCTACCAACTGGGAGTTTTCCTTCTGGCTTTCCTACAAGAAGTTTCCATGCACGTCTTTCATTCCCCATACGCGCAACATGTCCTGCCCATCGCAGTCTACGGGACTTAACTGTTCTTATTATATCTGGCTTCCTATAAAGACCATGTAGTTCATTGTTATGTAGTCTTCTCCATTCACCTGTCTGTTCATCTCTCTTTGGTCCAAAAATTTTCCTAATAACTTTATTCTCAAATACTCGTAATCTCCTTTCCTCCCTTAAAGTAAGAGTCCATGTTTCGCACCCATATAATATAACTGGTAGAACAATAGTTTTATATATTTTCAGCTTAACGTTTTTTGAAAGGAGTTGGGACATCAAAAGTCTCTGCAATGCATAATAGCATGCATTTCCAGAATTGAGCCTATGTTTAATTTCTTTGTGCATCTCATTCCTATTTGTGATTATTGTTCCTAGGTATTTGAATTCAGCCAATCCCACAAAATTTCCCTCATTTGTCATTAGCTGTCCATTTCCATTATATAATGTATTTCTACGTGTGACCATATATTTAGTTTTACTGATATTTACTTCCAGTCCTAATTGCTAGTTGATAGAGATCATATTATGGCATGGAGACATCGGCACTTAAGGGCTATAAGACGCCACAGAGCAAACAGTAGAAGCATCATTTATATCGATGAAATCTGGATAAATGCAGGCTGCACTACCTCTAAATCTTTGGTGGACACAACAATTACTTCTGCATCGCAAGCCCGGAAGGAAAATCTGACAACAGGAAATAAAATGCCCTCAGGCAAAGGTGGACTTATAATATTAGTCCACGCAGGCAATGAAAATGGTTTTATTCCTGAAGCTAAGCTGATTTATCATGGAAAGAAAGATGGCGACTACCATGATGAAATGACTAGACCATTGTACGAAAAATATTTTTCAGAAAAACTACTTGCCAATATATCAGCGAACAGCGTCATTGTTCTAGACAATGCTTCTATTCATTCCAGGTATGACGAAAAATTACATACAAAGGGTAACAGGAAGACAGTAATCAAATCATGGCTAATCTCCAAAGGCATCCCTATCGATGATGAAATGCATAAGCCGGAGCTTGTGGAGATATTGGAATCAGTTCGGGCTCGATATAAACCTAAATGCACTGTCGACGAAATGGCTCGACAACATGGACATGAAGTATTGCGGCCCCCACCTTATCACTGTGAATTAAATCAAATTGAAGAGGTGTGGAGTCAAATTAAGAGGAAAGTGTCACATGAAAACACTACGTTTAATATAATTAAGGCTCGGGAACGAGCATTAGTGAAGTAACACTACAACAATGGACTATTTACGTTTGATATATACAAGATGTTGAACAACATATGTGGGAAACTGATGGCCTCCTGGTTGTGAGTTTTTCATCTACTTAAATCCCTTGTTTTATTTGCATTTCTTCATATTTACTATAAAACTAGTTCGCATGCCGTAAAAAAACTGTTTTTTAAATGTATAGTACATAGATTTGAAGAAAGTACTACTAACCTTGCCCCTCCACCCCTCCTTAAACAAACAAATACCGTTATTATGAGTTTGTTTCATTTGTTCATCACTGCAGCTTAATCATACTATTTATAGCCAAATAGCATAGCAATATTGTAAGAATGCATCCTAGTGGAGTAAAAGGAAACACATCAAACTGTATATTATAACCAACATTATAGGTTTTTAATTCATTTTTTTCAAAAACAACTCAGATAAATCGGTATTTAAAAACACAATTATTGAACACACAATTATCAAATGTGTAGGTGGAAGGCATCTGTTCATTATTTGCTATATTCAACGTATTTGTTAAAGAGTCAGTCACTGCAAAATAATGCTCTGACCTGTTCAGAACATTGAAAAGGAGGAAATTTCTTTAATTTGGTAATCAAAATTCGATAATCATCCAGGTGAAACACGGTTGTATTGGTTGTAAACATTCATTTGAAACGTGATTGGGCAATGACTCCCTTTTGGGGCATGAGTTAAATAGTCAATAAAATACATAATATTCCCCATAAAATGTTGTCAGTTCTCCTTCCAAAAGTCAATAAAAATATTTCATTATAATTTCTATTAAAACATATAGTATCGAAAAATACCGTAGGAAAAAAATTGTCCCATTTTACGTACTCTATGAAATCAGAATATTACTCGTCATAATGCAATACACTAGTAAATTACTGTGCATTTTTCATAAGTAATGCCACGAGAATTTGGAAATCAAGAGTGGCATTTGTTAGGACTATTTAACGAATAAAATTAAGATGTTTACTCACAAATCATTGTTTAACTATAGTTATTTTAAAATATTTATATATTTAATGTAGACGGCGATGTTTGAAAACAAATCAGAAATGTGAGGTTATGTTCATTCACTGCAGCTTGATCATATTATTTATTGCCAAATAAGATCGCAATATTGTAACAGTGCACCCAAGTGGAGAAATAATGAAACTATATATCAACATTACGGGTTAGGCCTGTTCATTTTTTTTTTTTGGTAAACAACTCAGTAAAATCAAGGAATCTTTTCATTATTTGCTATATTCAATGTATTTGTTGGAGAAAAATAATGCTTTGACCTTTACAGAACATTAAAAATGAGGAGCTTTCTTTATCACAAAAGCAGGAGCTGATAAAGAGAAATCGATAATGAGCGAGGTGAAACAAGACTGTCATTGGTTGTAAAACAGAATTCATTGAAACGTGATTGGTCATTGACTAGCATTTGTGGCATGAGTTAAATAGTCTGAGAAAATTATATATTCGTGACTCAATATATGTATATAAGATATTTTTATATTATTTAACATGGGAAATATTTATATTACTTTATTTTTGTATAGATATCACATCATACAATGAGTTGTAATTAAAGGGTACCAGTACAGAAAAAAAAAGAAGAAAAAACTTGAAATCTAGAAAACGGACTTTTAGTTATACAACTGCCTGTTTTTTTACATTAATGATAAATAAACATATGACTAAACTGTTATTTTACTATTTCACACTTCTAAAATACAGTCCTTTCCATGGACTATATATTGGCACCTCAAACTCATTTCGATAAAAAGTAACTTACCTAATTATGTTCCTTCAATTGTCATTTTCATTTTGAGAATTTTTCTCATCATTGAGTAATTAACACGAATTAAAAAAATATATAAATGATTACGGACATATAGACTATCAGTTTATAATAAACATTCACAAGTTCCCTTTAATTAAAGTTCTCCATCGTTCTCTGTCCTCTATGTCTTCATCTGTTACACCAAATTTCCACATTGAATTCTGAATGTTGTTCTTCCAGGTTGTTTTTGGTCTTCCTTTTCTGTTCCTTCCTTCAATTTTCCGTGCATAGACGGCGTTTGGTAGTCTTCCATCCTATATTCTTCTTACGTGTCCATTTTAATAGTTTTATTGTTTATCTTTATTTTTTATGATTTATTAATTTAATTTTTAATTTAGTTGTT
This sequence comes from Diploptera punctata, assembly GCA_030220185.1. NCBI lineage: Eukaryota > Metazoa > Arthropoda > Insecta > Blattodea > Blaberidae > Diploptera > Diploptera punctata. The sequence continues at coordinate 1,820,058 of JASPKZ010009802.1, forward strand.
ACATTTTATTTATTAAATATTTTTAAAACCATTAAGAACAACCCTTCAGGTTACTATATAAAAGGTTAAAATAATAAAATATGGAGGGTAACCTGAAATCTCATATACATATTGTATTATCGTAATCTTTCATTTAAGTGTTAAGGACAATACCTCAAGAGTTTTCACGTTGTTGATAACACTGGTCAACATGATTTTTGTCTCATGAGTACCAATAGTTGTACATAATGCAGTTATTTTATCGTGTTTTCAAATATGTATTGGGAATTTCTCCATCACCCACAGCTTCTTTTATTTCAATTTCAATTAATGGATTTATATAATTCTTTTTTAATAAACTTTTTTCTTTCATTTGTCCATTGAACGATGATCACGGGGAACACTTTCATCGGGAGATTTCAGCTGTGGAAAAGAGATATCAAGGCAAATGGAATCGTAATATTCTGGCCAATTATTGTTGTACCATCAAAAGGGATGCTCCACAGGCGAAACATAGCAGAAAATCGTCATTTCTTACTTTCTAAGTGAGCCCGAATGTCCGAATATTGTGTAGTTAGGAATGTAGAAAATATTAACGTGTTTTGAAATTATAAAAAAAAAAAACCTGTCTCTGGGAAACCTTGCGTGATGGAGAAAAAACGTTATCATATTTGAATTCAGGAGAAAAAATACTATCAGGATCACATATTTTTCTTTCTGAGACAAAAAAAAAAGTTTATTTTTTGTTGCTCGGTGTAATTCATGACCGGGGTGTAACGTTGGGAGTGAATTGTCGAAAGAGATGAAAACTTGCTTAGCATTTTAAAATACTTTTTAGTGGATGAATTAAAAATATTATTTATTAAATATAATTTTCGATAAAGAATATTAATAACGTGGAAATAAGTTAAACTTTATGTATTATATATAATAGTATTTATTTGAATTCATTCTGCAACAATGTTTTGGTAGAACGGCATTATGCGGTCTGTAGCTTCAATATTACAGTATAAACATTTGGAAATGAGGTTCGACAATCTCCGAACAATTATGCATCTGATCGGACAATTTCATTTGGTCAATATTCCGGTCAGAGTCAACCGTGATTGGTTCAAATTGATATGGATGTAAATTAAACATGGCGTTACAGGTCTAGAAGGCTCTTTGCTATACCAACCAGCTACTGGCCCTTAATTCGCATTTATTATTCACAGAGGTGAACGATCATCCAGCCAGTACAGGACTTAAATGTGGTCAGCATGTCGGGTTCCCCAGTTGTTATGGCTGTTTTTGTGAACGTGGAACAGCTACTTATTGTAGAATATTTATAATATAAAAATATAATACCTGAGACATCAGTCTTCCTCAACTTTGGATTTAGGATGTGGAGTACTTTCGAAGCATATGTTTCATCTTCAGCTTCTAACTCGGTATTGGTTGTTTGTGAGGATTTTGTAGAGCGGATTTGAATTCACTAGGTGAGTTCTCATTCAGCAGGTGAGTGTTTTTGGCTTTTAGTATTTCGATTTCTTCGAGAATGTTAATTTTGAGTCTGTTGTTTTCTCTATGGATAACGGATTAAGTGTTGTCGATGGTATTGAATTGGTGACTTGTTTCTATGACGTGTTTTGCAAAGCTAGATTTTTACTTATTGTAACTACCTAAATTCCTCACATGCTGGGTGAACACCACTCCCATTCTGGCCGAAATTCCATGAGAAAATTTCTTTTCCCACTTGGACTCGAACCAGCACAGTCCAGTCTTGAAAAACTGTCATTACAAATATGACTTTTCTGGGAAGAAATCGGTATATTTGCAACGAAATGCATATGAATATTTTCTATTTATCCTAAGAAATTTGTAGGTCTACTTTGTTTGTACGCATGTGTATTACTTCCATTCCGTATAAAATAAACTAGAGTGTTAATGTAGGGGATTTCTAGCAATGTGAATGCTGTCACAATATTCATGGTTTTAATGTAATCTCGATGTTGGAATGTTTTGATATTTTTCCGTGCGGAAAGGTAAATTTGATGTTGAGATGTTGGCATGCTGTGGGGATTGTATCCTGACATAACATGACACATCTTCCGATCCCAGATGCTGAATTTGTGAACTGTGGCCGGAAGAAAAGAAAAATAGTCAATGTCGGGTAGAGTCTCATATTGAATATGGAACTGTGGCCGGAAGAAAAGAAAAATAGTCAATGTCGGGTAGAGTCTCATATTGAATATGGAACTGTGGCCGGAAGAAAAGAAAAATAGTCAATGTCGGGTAGAGTCTCATATTGAATATGGAACTGTGGCCGGAAGAAAAGAAAAATAGTCAATGTCGGGTAGAGTCTCATATTGAATATGGAACTGTGGCCGGAAGAAAAGAAAAATAGTCAATGTCGGGTAGAGTCTCATATTGAATATGGAACTGATATTGAATTCTGGTGAAATACAACTGACAAGAAAAGGCTTTGAGCAAGAATATCTTGTGCTATATGAATTTCCATTCATATAGGACCTGTAGATAGCTAGCTTTTGTAGTATGTTATGGGCATATAGCGAGTTACCTTTTCCATTCAACAAATGTGATAATAATGTAGCGTCTAAAAGGTATGACAGACTCATTTGGAATTTCTGTTAATAAATATAACAGATGTTCACAGAAAAATTTCAAATTGACTTCATTTGCTTCACGAAACTTCACTTATTCTTCACAAATAACTTAAAGCAAAGTAAAGCAATCCCAGTACAGGTCTTAGGAGGCTCTTGGGGTAGTAGGAGTTTAAGCCTCCCACCTTTTCTGCACAATCAGCACTTGATGTCAGGTGGGTTGTAAGCCCTGCGTGACGGCCGCCTTAACCCCCAGAACAAGCGTCTGGTACTCATTTCCGTCAGAGGCTGAATCGACACTAGGGCCATAGTGCCGCCAGAAGGTTTGGGTCAGTTTAAAGATCCTGATCCCACCGGAACTCGAGCCCTCGACCTTCCGGCTAGTAGCGTAATCTTACAAATAACTTGCTGCTAATAATTATTCGTCCACCGCTGCGGTCTCGAGGTAGCGTGCTGCCTTGTCACGCAGCGGGCCTGGGTTCGATTCCGAATCGGGACAGGCTCCTGGGTGAGGTTTTCTCGGGGTTTTTCCTCACCTGTAAGACAAATATCAGGAAGCTTAGGGCCCAATGGTCCTCGAAAATCATCCAGCCATCATAATCATTACCAGTATCATCATCATCCTTCACCGGTGTGGAAAGCAACGGGAAGCTACCACACCTATAATTCCCTAGTAAAGCTGCAAAGCATATCATGAAAATGCTATGATTGCAGTAAATGACCTGCCCTCGGGCAGAATTACTATGGATGGTTGGAATAATGATTATTGTTTCATAATTTACTTCTTTCATACAGTATTTCATGCTTACCAACAGTTTCATTTCACACATTTTCTTACCTTCTCTCTCGATATCCCTTCATTGGCCCGCTGGACACGACCGTTCCCTCCTACCCATCGTAACAGTGTATATAAATGCGATGGTGAATATCCTCAGCGTTCAGTCGAAACTTTTCCAGAATGGAAGTCTCGGGAATGATATTTTTGTAGAAGAGATCGACGCATGTAGAACATTCTGCGCGAGCCCTCCTATTCGTGAGTCGACAGCTCACGATTCCTTTTTTATTTTTTTTATTTTTTTACCATATAAGACAACACCTGGACTATCGCCGCTGCCCGCAAAATTTAAAAAGTAGTCTAACAATGCGTAACATTATTAACAGTAATAATAATAATAATAATAATAATGCTAATAATAATAATGTTAATAATGATAATGTTAATAATGATAATGCTAATGATAATAACAATGATAATAATAATGATAATAATAATGATAATAATAATGATAGTAATAATGATAATGATATTAATAATCATGATAATGATAATAATAATGATAATCATGATAATAATGATAATAATTATAATCATGATAATGATAATAATGATAATCATGATAATAATGATAATAACAATAATAAAGAAGTTTAATATTTTATTCATTCGACAGAGTTAAGACATTCAAACATCGTTTAAAGTCAAAATACGACAGTAGTTATTTAGGTTAAATAATTGAAATAGAGGTTTACAGCTGATGTTTACAGCCAGAGTTTCGGAACGAAATCGTAAAAAAAAATTCAGCTCTTGCAACATATATTACGAATTAAATTATTTTGACTATTTGACTCATACCCCAAATGGAAGTCAATGACCAATCACATTTCAATTAATTTTGATTTACAACCAATCACAGTCGTGTTTCACCCCGATATTTATTAACTTAAGTTTATCATAATAAAGAAAGCTCTTCCTTTTTAATATTCTGAACAGGTCATAGCATTGTTTTGCAGTGATTGACTCTCTAAGAAATACGTTCAATATAACAATTCATATATTAAGGTGTACGAATGCACGTGGCTCCCAGATTATATATGTATATTCTTCTTTCTTCTTCTTCCTTCCAAGTATTAGGCCAAGGCCTGTTACGATGCTATAAAAATTTTCCCTCCAGCGTTTCATATATATACCTTAGCCACGCGTTGCTATGGCTAAGGTATACGTTAAAATTTTTAATTGAGTTGCTGTCTTTCAGCCAGATTACTTAAAACTAATACTTACACACGAAATTAATAATATTGAAAATAAAATAAACACTGAACACACTCAAATTATGAAATAATCAATATTTGCAATTCAATTGAAATTCGCGGTTACAACAAAAAGCACAGCCATCAGGATCTCTCTTTGTTAAATAATAAACCAATTACCTTACCAAATTACCTTACACCGCCATCTGTAAAGATCGTATGGAACTCACAGATAATTACACCGCCATCTGTTAGAATCGTATGGAACTCATAGATAATAACTCTTTGTTAAATAATAAGCAAATAATTTGCAATAAAAAAATAATGCGACGATAAATTTAGTTATAAACTACCCAAACTCTCAAGTTGGATCAAACTGCACAAAGTGTGCAAAATTTTATTAAAATCGGTTCAGTAGTTTAGGATTCCATCGCGGGCAAACAACGTGACACGAAACTTTTATATATTAAGATAGTACACGAATGTAACCAGATACTGCTTGCTAGATATAATAGAAAAAAATCGTAGCAATAAAAAGAAACCACTGTTTGCACTTAAACCTATTATTTCCCCGGAATTTACGTTCCAGAAAAATATAATTGACATATTTAAAGCATAAGACACCATAAATTAATTCATAACCTGTAATGGTGGTTATAAAGAGTTTGATATTTCATTTTTTCTATACTAGGGTGCATTCTTACAATAATGCGATCCTATTTGGAAATAAATAATATGATCTGGTTGCAGTGATGAAAAAATTAAACATAATAAACGTTTCTCATTTGTTTTAAAACATCGCCGTTTACATTAAATATATAAATAGTTTAAAATAATTATATTAAAATAATGATTTGTGAGTAAACAGTTTAATTTTATTCGTTAAACAGTCCTAACAAATGCCACTCTTGATTTCCAAATTCTCGAGATAAATTGGAAATCACTCGCGGCATTACTTATAATTTTGAATTGATGTGCCATAATGTTGTGATTATTATTATTATTATTATTATTATTATTATTATTACTGTTTTGATTTTTATTATTAATGTATGAGTGTGTTCTAATGCCACCCACTGCAATTTTCGTGCTTCGGGTTCCGTATTGAATGTGGTGTTATTGTGGCCATTTTCAATTTAGGCACCACTTCGCCAGACCACTTTACGTGTTGAATTATTATAAAAAAATTGTGGAATTAGTGTATAATTCAGTTATTTAAAATAAATGTGAAGTATATTATCCCAATAGCGCATTCTTAATTTATGTTGATAACAATATTTTTCTTATGTCTGGTTAGTAGTTTTTACTCTTCCATCTAGCGTGTATTTTTATTGCATTCTTTATTCATGCTGATAATTTTTCATCATTATGTCTAGTTAGCATTATACTTATGACATGTCTGATATATTCATTTAGCTATGAACAAAAAACGAACGTATATTTTTGTTTTCATTCAACAAAATGAATGTCATTTTTTATTTCTTGCTTTTTATCGTAATTTTAGCTACAATTGTCATGTCGCTGTAACTCATGTGTCCTCATATGTTATTATAATGCCTGTAGTAAATGCATTTGGAGGATAATAAATATAAAAGTAACAATAATAATATCAAACGCAGCTCAAAAGACATGATAGAGCAAGAAATTGTGTGGAGAAAATTACACCAAATTATGAAATCATAACTAAATACGAGAAAAAGGCCGAAAAAATATAATGAAGTTATTTTCTAAAAGTATTATAGATTATATATTTATATTTACAGACCATATATAATTTATAGATGTAGACACTAACATATAAATGAGACATCATCATCATCATCATCATCATCATCCTTCACGGATTAGGTCTTTGCCTGTTCCGATCTCACATCTGTTCAGCCCTGCGATCTTCGTCCTCCAGGAATTTAAATCAGTGCCACATCTGGTATCCTATCCCCTGTTATTATTTGCAGATGTTCTATCCAATTTTTCCTGTGTTCTTCTATTTGTTGAAGTGGTTGTACTTTTAGTTCCTCTCTAATATTCTCATTTCTAATATGTTCTTCTCTTGTAAAACCTTTCACAGCCCGTAGGAACCTCATTTATACTGCCTTAATTTACTGTTTTTCTTTTTCCTTCAGGACCCAGGCCTCGCTTCCATACATCGCCATGGTAGTGCCATCGTTGAGTAAAATCTTAGCTCTGTATCCTTTCTTACTTTGTTCCTCAGTGTTGTCTGATTGTTCCACAGATATGTTGACATTTCTGGATTTTCTTATTTCAGTATTGTTCTTCTACATAAGTTATACTGGAAGTGTGGAACCTGTTTCAACACTTAATCCTCGATTATTATTTTAGCTCTTACTGGGTACCTACCATGAAACGCTCATTACTTTAGTTTTTAATTTTGAAATTATATTTCTTACATATATTATTTAATTGATAGACTGATTTTTGTAGGCTGACCTGTCTGTAAAATTTAATACTGTATCATCTGCAAAACATTATGCATTTAATGTTTAATTTCATTAAATTTTAAATCCCTTATGAACTAGGCTAATTGTTTCCACTCATCAAGAATGCCGTCTAAATATATATTAAAAAAACATTGGGGAAAGGCTACACCCCTGTTTTAAACCACAATTAGTTCTAATTTCTTCTGTTGATTTTCCATTTATTCCAATTACTATTTTTGTATCTTCATATAAACTTCGAATAGTTTTTATTTGGTGTACCAGGTATCTTTTCTTTCTTCATTATCTTCCATAATAAAGAGCAGTTGACTTTGTTGAGGGCTTTTTCTAGGTCTGTAAGGGCTATGCGGGTTTCTACTTTAAACTCTCTGTTTTTCTGTAATCTGCTTCATTGTAAAAACATTGTCCATACATGATCTACCAAGTCTAAATCCACTTTGTTCTTCACTGATTAACACATTACTAAATACTTTCAATCTGGAATTAATGATTATTGCATAAATTTTACACGTAACATTTAGTGAACTTATCCCTCTGTAGTTCTTACTCTCATTTCTTTGCCCTTTCTTAAACAATGAAATAGTTTTTGCAACTTTCCGTTCTTCTGGATTTTTTCTTCTCCAACACATATTTCAATAAATGTAGTAAAGTAATTGTAATATTAATCCACCATATATAAATACTGTATTTCTACTGTGATTTTATCTGTACCCGGAGCCTTTCTATTTTTGTGGCATCTTGCAGTTCCTCTAATGTTATTAAGTCTACTGTTCTAACCTCTTGTCCTTCACTCTGTGTATTCTCTTTTGTATTGTCCCATAACAAATCCTTATAATAACTTATCCATTATTATGCATGGTAGTAAAGCATCATCCCTTTCTGTTGATTTGAGACGCATCGTTACTTTCCTTGCTATATTTTGCCTTCCATAAGTATCATGCTCAATTATTGACAAAAATCTGTTCCAAGATTCCAGATGGGTTTCTTTTATTTTTGCTTTTGCAATATTTCTTTTTCATTTGTAGTCTTCCCAATTTTCATTATTATTTATTTGAAGACATTTTAAACATGCTTCTTTCTTGTCCTTTATTGCTGCTTGTATACCTTCGTTCCAATATCTAGGTCTTTTATTATTCTTCTTTTATTTTTATAACCAAAAACTTATTTTGCTGTTCTCTATATTATATTTTTTATACTTTGATATTATTTTTCTAATTCATTTTCCGTTTTAGTCGTCGCTAAATACCGTGGCATCCTTCACCGGAACACATCTCTCATGCTCTCTTCTTGTAATAGATGTGTAATAGAGGAAGAGGACTCTCGTCAGCCGAGGAGGAGGCAACCTTCTAAGGGAAAAGGACCCCAACAGAAAACCTCCGGTTCTCCAGGTTGGATTTTGTGCGTCGGGCTGGAAACCCACCACTTAAAAAATCTTTCTGAAAAGTCCCACACGATTAAACCGGACGGAATTACGTATAAATGAGATAAAGGGCCTTATTTTTGGCTCTAGAAACAATGTTCTTCACTGTATTTCTATTTAGTTACTTTTAATTAATTTTGACACAATAAAAGTATATTGTTGATATCAAGCCATTTACTAAATTAACAACAATGGAAGGTTATAAATGTATATAGAACAAAATACATTAAAAATGTTTCAGAGGTATTCAATTATGATGCACAAACATAATAATACTTAATAAGATAACATGGAACCAAATCCAACAGTCTTCCGTGAAATATAGCAATAATGGACTAGGTACGGTTTGGCGTGATTCATAATTATATTGCTTAAATACAGCGCTATTTAGAAATAAATAACAGACTTCAAATATTTGTTTCTTCCAAACTATAAAAAATAGAAACACAATTCCAACATTCCTGGAAAGAGAAAAGTTCAAATTTCACTATTTTATGCATGTGAGCACCGTGTGTTACATGACAAATATCAAAATGGTGGCTCATTTTTTGCCACACGCGAATCAGCTGGTCTCTAGTTATCGAATTAACAGCTTCAACAATTCGATGTCGCAGATTTTCAAGAGTGTCAGGCATAGGGAGATACAAACACGGTCTTTTACGTATTCCCACATATAAAAATTACATGGGGCTAGGTCTGGTAACCTGGGAGGTCACCGGCGATGAAGTTGATTTTCTGCCCCCCCCTCTTCTAACCCAATGTCCTATTGTGTCGCCATTTTGATACAATCAACATGACAAGCAACGGCGCGAATGCGGCCGTGATCGGGAGCTTTAAACTCTTCTATTTCCAGGAACTTGGAATTGTGATTATATTTTTTGTAGTTTGGAAGAAATAAATGTTTTAAGTCTGTTCCTTCTTTCTGAATAGTCCTATATATTGAACTCCAGTCAATGTACGTGTAACGATAACATTAAATTTTCAATTATGTTCACAATTTCTAATTATACGTTTATGTATATTTTCTGTTAGTAGACTGTAACGCCTGTCTGTCAGAATTGTTTTGTACGATGAAAGTATACATTCCACGTGACACGATGTGATGAGAACATATTTGTTTCGCCATATGTTTGTTCGCTGGTGTTAATTCTACTCCTAATGTTGGTCTTACCTTCAAGAATTTTCTAATTTCGCAAATTGTGAAGTAAGACAGTTTTTTCAGCACTATATTATGAAGGAATATGAACTTACAAAAAAATATTTTGCCAAAATATTATGAGATATCAAAATGTTTCTTAGATTCATTCTATTCTTCACATCAAGAAATTTAAAAATTCCTTATCAAAATGCTGACAGATATTTTGAAATATGAAATTCCATATATTTCGTTTTAGTCACGGAGTGTAAATCAGAATAAATCTGCTATATCTGGTCCTCTCTTGCCCTACGGTCACCGTACATTTCTGGGTTGGGCTTCTCAACTCTCACATTATAGACGCTGATGATAGCTCCTAACCTGATATTATTTTGATGATCTGGTTTTATTATTTTTAGTTAGATGTCCATGTTGAATAAATTTAAATGCTTAAGAATATGATTGGTAATATTTGAGCCTTGAGTACTTTTGGTGCAATTACACGTGAGCACATTTACTGATAGCTTAAGAGTATATTTAAGTTTATAATATTGTATTTTTCCAATGTTATCAAGTGTGTGTTAAAATAAAATAAAATAGCTGTTCTATGTGTACTATTTATAACATATTATTTAAACCAATATAAAGGAGAAATTTTCTCGAATGCTGACATAATGGACACGTCCAATTTTAATACTCAAGGGCTCATTTATGAGTCGGGTGTTTACTAATTATTAATCCGGTGATTTTTCAAGGAAGTTGTACATATTTCTTTATATTTGCCTTACAGTTAACAAAAATCGCTGAAAATCATCAAGAAACAAATCTGGGCCTGTGGCATGTGACGAATTAACCACAACCAGATTAATGATTGAATTTATTTAAAACTAGCTAATACCCGGCGTGCGCTGCTGCGCCTAAATAAATGAAAACGAATGTGCTTTTATCTTTAGTTGAATATGTAAGAGAAAAATGTATATTGTAATTAGTTTTAGATGGTGTTTACCCGGCGTTGTCCTGGAATCTACTCATCCCGATCTTCTTGGCATAAATGAGCTGAAAGACAATAATTAATGTACTTCTTATGATTAGTTGAATAAATAAAATGAAAAATAACTATAAATGTATATCGTAATTATTTTAAGATTTCCCGTGCTGATTACCCGGTGTTGCCCGGGAATCTACTTATCTCGATCTTCTTGGTATAAAGAAGCTAAAAGACAAAATTCGTAATTGTGAGTTATCCGTAAAAAATACCGTCATGTGCTGCTTTGCTTGCACAGGAATCTATGTACTTGTCTCGATCTTCTTGGCATCAATGAAAGACAAAAATGGTTGTTGTGTGTTATCCATAAGAGATAAACATATGCAGTCGCGGACTTTTTTGTAGAGCTTTTTGATATATTCAATTCTGTGTATATTAATTTTGTGTATTTGTTATGGTTTACGCAGCGTGAACCATTTAAGCGTCCAAGAAGCTACTTTTTTCACGTTTTCCACTACAAAGGGCGAATTTTATGGCTGTAGGAGTTGAGCATCACAACTCTCTTATAGCCTATGTTTGTCCCGGGAATCTCCTGAACATTTTGCAAAAAGCCCCATCACAATCGGATCAACGGTATGGCCGCGCATGAAGTACGAACAAACAAACATTCATTTTTATATATTAGATGTATAGTTATCGAACATAGGCCTAAAGTGAAACTTGAATGTAAATGCAGTAATTAAATTTGATGGATATATTTCAAATAATGTTCTTCAAAATGGACGAGGTAGAGTGTTTTATAATGTTATATTTTTGTTTGTCAGGAAGAAATTCATCCATCAAAAATAATTCCCTCTAGATAATTTATCACTTCAATTATTTTCTAACCGGAAGATAATCTATTACATTTTTTAATAAAATAATTCACCAGGTGTAATACGCAGTACATTTGACATTTGGAGGCCTCGTGGAAGAAAAAGTAAATGATAAATTGCTTCACTAGTTTGAGGAAAAGTTTTTCAGAGCAACAAGTGCCAAAGGAAACCACACACAGTTTTTGTGTATACACATAGTGCATAAAGTTTTATCAACTGCGCCTTGTTGTTTTTGTAACATGTGACCGAAAAATTGGCAAGAGTATCTCTTTAAACTTTCCACCTTGTGGGTTTTACAACTTTCATGTTCAAGAGAACATTGGATTTATGCGTCATTAGACATAATGTAAGTTCTATAAACCAAGTTTTATTTTTGCTGCTGTCCAATTTTACTCCGAGATACTTGAACATCGTTCAACTTAATTTGTTTTCATGGTGTACCCATTCATCGATTCTCTGATCTCTTTCCGTCGTATTCTTCTTACTTTGTTCTATATAGTTTTTCTCCTGGCATTTACTCAGGTTAGTGTATTTTCATGAATTTCGTTTTATAATAATAATAATAATAATAATAATAATAATAATAATAATAATAATATTATTATTATTATTACTTCTTTAGGTACAGAAAGATGTATACATGCTGAAGAACTATATGTACATAAATTATTATTATTATTATTATTATTATTATTATTATGTCCCGCGCCGTAGCCGAGTGGTTAAGGTAGGAAGCCTTGGCGCAAAACTACGGGACTTGCGCTGGTTCGAGTCTCCATGGGGGGAAGAAATTTTCTCATGGTATTTCGGCCAGTATGGGACCGGTGCCCACCCAGCATCGTGAGGCAATTGGGTAGCTACAATAAGTAGCGGCTCCAGGTTGAGGAACCAGCTATAACGGCTGGGGGACTCGACATGCTAACCACATGTCACCCCTACACTGGCTGTTGATCATCTACCTCTGTGATTGACACATGTGGATGTGAAGGGCCAGCAGCCGGCTGGTGAAAGGGCAACCGCTGAAAAGTGGAAAGACCCTCAATCGGAATTATTATTATTATTATTATTATTATTATTATTATTATTACTTCTTTAGGTACAGAAAGATGTATACATGCTGAAGAAATATATGTAGATAAATTATTATTATTATTATTATTATTATTATCATCATCATCATAAGTCGGCCGCGGTGGACTAGTGGTTATGCTCGTTGCCTCTGGTCCCAAGGGTCGCGGGTTCAAATCCGGCCGGGGTCGATGGATTTTTTATGACGGAAAAATCCAAGGAGCAAGTACTCCGGGAGGAACGTTAAGCCGTGGATCCCGAGTCTGAAGATTTTCAGGCTCGTAAAAATCCTTAAGCCTGAATGAAAAGGCCCCTAAGCTAAATTTACCGAATTTTCCCGTCCTAGTACTACCTTGGTTTCCTAGATGTCAGTATAAGCGGAACGCTGACCACGTACTACTGAATATGACATCTATACGAAAACAAGTGTAACCAAATTAGTATGGTTCAAATTCTTCCCTGTAGGGGGAGAGCGCCTAAATCTCTGTAAAGGGAAAACATAGGCTTACAATACAATACAATACAATAATCATCATATGATAAGGATATATGAGGACCTTATATACGCGCCATCATGAATGTCTGGTTTCGATAGTGTCAGTAATTTATTATTGTTATTATCATCGTATTAATAGGCTGTTAGTTTATGCTGATGATGTAGTATTATTGAGCGATAGCGAGGAGATACTAAATACCAACACGCACACTCTATTGAGCAACACTAAGTAATTGGGACTGGAAGTAATATAACTAAATATATGTTCACACATAGAAATGCGTTATATAATGGAAATGGACGACTACTGATAAATGAGGGAAATTTTGATGAAGTGGCTGAATTAAAGTAGCTAGGAACAATAATCACAAATAGGAATGAGATGCATAAGAAATTAAACACTTGCTCAGTTCTGAAAATGCATGCTATTATGCATTACCAGGGACTCTTGTCGCAACTGCTTTCAAATAACGTTAAACTGAAAATATATAAAACTGTTATTCTCCCAGTTACATGGATGCGAAACATGGATTCTTACTTTAAGGGAGGAAAGAAGATTACGAGTATTTGAGAATAAAGTTCTTAGGAAAATGTTTGGGCCAAAAAGAGATGAATAGACAGGTGAATGGAGAAGACTACATAATACTGTGCTACATGATATATGTAGGAAGCCAGATATAATAACAGTTAAGTCTTGTAGACTGTGATGGGCAGGACATGTGACACGAATGGTAGCTTCTTGTAAGAAAACCAGAGAGAAAACGCCCAGTTGGTAGATCAAGAATGAGGTGGGAGAATAACATTGTCCATGATTTGATGAAAGTAGATTATACAGGGGATGATTGGAAAACATTAGTTCAGGATAGGGATGTATGGACAAATTATGTCCGCGCGGCCGTGAACTACGGGTTCGGTAGTGCCAGTGAGTTAGTTAGTTCTAAATATCATTGTAATTAGTCACTTCTGCCTGTTCCGGCTCCAAATATTCTGTACGCTTTCATCCTACATCTTGTCAATTCTCGTCTTGACTCCTTAGTCATTTGGCTTTGTATAACAGTGCCTGTTTTGCTCTGGACCTGTTATCTATGCTAAAACTGTCTGTTAGCAAAGAAAATTACAACAAAGAACTGAAATATATTAAATATATTGCAAACAAATAGCGGCTTTAATGAACAAATTAGACCCGGTTAAAATACACATTTACTCCCGCTCGAATCTCACTCCCCAAGCTTCTCACTCTCGTTGCTTTTACGGTGCACTTCGTATATCCAGGGAATGCGCGGGAGTAGAACGTGAGCGAGAGCGGTCGGAAGGCCCGTTGAATCAGATTTTTCGTTATTAATGAACAATCTTCAAGCAAAATAATACATTCAATGACTGCGAACGCTAAAGAGAATTATTACATAAATCATCTCATGGAACCTACATTCTATAAAGCTATATCTTTGAATATAAGTCTGTACTAACATATGCTCTCGTTCGGACAAGCTATCTGGTTGACACATTAAGACGAAACACACCACTTACACAAAACATGACTAATATGATGATGATTATAATGACCAGATGATGTTCAGGGACCGTTTGGACCTTTAAGTTTCCTGACATTTGTGTTATGATAAGGAAAAACCCCGAAAAATTTCTCTCAGAGAAGCGTTGTGATGTAACAAGGCCGTGGCCAAAATATTATCTGTCTTTTTAACTGCAAGGCACTAAAATCCAGCGCCAAATCTCTCATTACTAAGCCGCTCTACACCCGCTTCACTCCACTTCGTTCTATGTTAAACAAGGAGTCCATATGCTCTGCAGAGCGGGTTGCCATTGCTGGATTCTGGCCTCGGTTTCTGTGCCTTGCAGTTAAAAAGGCAGATACTTTTTTAGACACGGCCTTGGTATATCACAAAGTTTCTCTGGTAGAAATTTCAAGGTAGGTTTCCGCATGCAATGGTTGTCAGTTTCCTTGTAAGATACGGTGCGCCTACTTACAGCACTGAAGAATGAACAGTGTATTGTACAACAATAAGTAACAAATAAGTACGCCATTGTATTGTTATAAGTTGGGTTGAACAACCCACTCTGTCGGCCACGGTGGTCTAATCCTTGCATCTAATCCCGAGGATCGCGGGTTATAACCAGGCCGGGATCCATGGATTTTTAAGTGGAAAAATACAAGGGACAAGACCACATAAGAAATATTTACTGTGCTCGTACGTACGAAGCCGCACATTTCTCAATATCCAAAGGAATTCCTTCTTTTACCATTAAACATTTATTATTATTATTATTATTATTATTATTATTTATCATCATTGTCGTGATCATTATTATTATTATCATTATTATTATTATTATTATTATTATTATTATTATTATTATTATCATTATTATTATTATTATCATTATTATTATTATCATTATTATTATTATCATTATTATTATTATTATCATTATCATTATTATTATTATTATATTATTATTATTATTATCATTACATTATCATTATATCATTATCATTATTATCATTATCATTATTATCATTATCATTATCATTATTATTATTCATTATTATTATTATTATCATTATCGTTATCATTATTATTATCATTATCGTTATCATTATTATCATTATCATTATTATTATTATCATTATTATTATTATTATCATTATTATTATTGTTATCATTATCATTCTCATTATTATTATCATTATTATTATTATCATTATCGATATAATTATTATAATTATCATTATCATTATTATTATTATTATTATTATTATTATTACTAATGGAGTCAAAAGGCCTAATTTCATGAAGCAGAAGAAGAAGAAGAAGATTATGAATGGAATCTTATTGAACATACATACAACCAGAAAAAAAGTTACAAATATATAATTCAATAGTGAAAAGTACTGTCACATATGGAGCTGAAGTTTGCAAATTCAACAAAAACTTAGAACAAAAACTTATGTCGACGGAAATGGATTTCTTGAGGAGATGTTGAAGATGTTGAAGATTAGAAGAAAAATAAGAAATACTGTCATACGAGAAAAAATTAATATTAGATATTCAAAAGTAGATTATATAAGATATAAGTAATTAAATTTGTATGGGCACGTACGGAGAATGCAAGAAGAAAAGTGACCCAGGAAAACACTGGAATGGTCCACCTGGAAGAAGGAGGAAAGGAAGACCTCGAAACGCGTTATATCAAAACCACTCGGCCAACGTTCCTGAGAAACCTATGAAAATTTGTTGGTAGAATTCTGTTCATTCTATTTATTTGATTTATGTTCAAAACATTGTTTTTTCCTTACTTTCTTTCCCACAGTTTAATATCTAACTTTGTAGGTTCTTTTACGCGCCCCACGCATTCTGTGACTTAGTGACACAACCTGTCAAGAAAGGTTTTGTTTTCTAAATCACATAGATATTTGTTTATCACACAACATAAGGGACTCCCGGGATGAGTGATCAACTAAATTCCTTGGCCACCACCGAGACAACACGCACATTTAAGATAAGGCAGACTATTCATGATAAACAAGGCAAATGTGCAAATGGCGTTCGGGGACTACGTAACCCTTAAAGTTTCCCAACATTTGTTTTAAGGTTCCTGCAGGAAAGAAAAAGAGAAAACCTCACTAGTTGCTCTGACCGGGAATTGAACCTGGTCTCGCTGCTTATTTTGAGACTATAGAAATCTATACGATAAACTCTGAGAAGATTAAATTCGAAGGATAAAGTAAATATTTACGTAAGTAATTCCATTTAAGTTGGAACAGATGTGCATTGAGAAATTTTAATGGAAATATGGAATTCTGCTGGAAGGAAATGGAGAGAAAATAATATGAGGAAAGCAGAAGTGACCATGATATGATGACAACAGACTCTGTGGGGTGTGCATTCCACAACTGTCAAGCTCAGAGAGAGACTGACTGCTGTTATTCATCACAAAACAAACTTACCTTCCGGAAAATATGCAGAGACCTGCTAATGTTCTACTTAATTTGTGTAGTACAATTTATTACACCTCTAATATTGAATATTATACAGCATACTACTACATCATAATATCGCTTTTTGTATTTATACTATCCACTAATTTAATTAACTTTTATTTCAATTTTGTAACTCCAAAATTAAATCCAGGGATCGATCAACATAGTACATTTTGTATTTCGTTTCTTAAATCTAGATTAAATCAAATATTTGGTAGACAATAATTATATTTTAAACATACTATGTAAATATTTATTTTTATTGTAATTAGATGTAAGAATCTTTTTGTATTCTTTTTAACCTGATTGAGTGGTAGACAAGGTCTTAAGGCCTTAACTCTGACAGGTAAAATAAAGCTATTATTATTACTGTTATTATTATTGTTAAGAAAAGGATGTAAATGCAAAAATATCTAAATTTTTAAGGATTTTAGGGTTAATAAATCCTATCTTCAAGCCACAGTTAGTCCAAAAACATTCAAGACTAAAAGTGTATAAACACTGACTCTTCCAACTCTTTTATATGGTAGCGAAGTATGGACATTGAAACAGAAGGATATACAGAGACTTAGATCTGCTGAAATGAGATACCTTCGGAGGACTGCAGGACACACACTACTAGATCACAAAAAAAAATGAAGACATCTTAGAAGAATTACACATGGAACCTTTAGAAAACAAAATTTCTGATTATAAGTCAAGATGGATGCAACATGTTCATCGAATGGAAGATCACAGAATACCCAAACAAATGTTAAGATATCAACCTGCAGGAAAAAGAAGACCACGACGTTCACTCAAAAGACTTTTGGATGGTGTTTCTCTTGAGGCCGAAACAGGTCAACAAATGGCCTAAATTCGTGAATGTACTATGATGATGATTATTATTGTTACAAATAAATGATATGGTAATTAAATTTGTTGAAGAATTTAAATATCTTGATTCTATAATAGATAAATCTGGCACTTGCGAAAAATATATTATTAACAGAGTAAATTGTGCCAGGAAGGCGATTAGATCCCTGAATGTTTTTTTATGGAATATAAATTTGACCAGAAAAAAAAGAGATTATACAGACAATAGTAGAAAGTATACTTACAAATGGATCAGAAAGCTGGACAATAAATTAAAGGATGCAGAAAAGAATCTTGGTGACAGAAATGGACAGATTACGGAGAAGCTACAAAATATTAGAAATACATATATCAGACAAGAAATTGATGCACAAGAAACTGTTATCGATAGGATAACAAAGAAGAGCTTTACAGTGGTATGGACATTTATAACGCATGTCGGAAGAACAGTGGCCTAAACAGGTGTTAGATTGGATGGTACCAGGCAGAAGGAAGAGAGGGAGAAGTAGAAGAACATGCTATGAGAGAATATATTATGTCTAGATGAAGAGGGGTATGGAAGAAGGACAATGGGAAGATAGGAATCCCTGGAAAGCAGGGATTAATGGCGAACTGCTGTAAAGTCAAAGCCTGTATTAAGTATGAAGTAAGTTTTATTATTATTATTATTATTATTATTAGTATTAATATTATTATTAATATTATTATTATTATTAATATTGTTATTATTATTAATATTGTTATTATTATTAATATTGTTATTATTATTAATATTGTTATTATTATTAATATTATTAATATTATCATTATTATTATTAATATTATCATTATTATTATTAATATTATTATTATTATTAATATTATTATTAATATTATTATTATTATTAATATTATTATTAATATTTGTTATTATTATTATTATTAATATAGTTTATTATTATTTTATTTTCATTAATAATTGTTTATTTTTATTATTAATATAGTATTATTATTATTAATATTGTTATTATTAATATATTTTCTTATTCTATTATTACTATTTTTCTTCTTCCTCTCTTTCTTCTTCTTACTTCTTCTTCTTCTTCTTCCTCTTTTTCTTCTTCTTCTTCTTCTTCATCTTGTTTCTTCTTCTTCTTCCTCTTTTTCTTCTTCTTCTTCTTCTCTTTTTCTTCTTCTTCTTCCTCTTTTTCTTCTTCTTCTTCCTCTTTTTCTTCTTCTTCTTCCTCTTTTTCTTCTTCTTCTTCCTCTTTTTCTTCTTCTTCTTCCTCTTTTCCTTCTTCTTCTTCCTCTTTTCTTCTTCTTCTTCATCTTTTTCTTCTTCTTCTTCCTCTTTTTCTTCTTCTCTTCCTCTTGTTCTTCTTCTTCTTCCTCTTTTTCTTCTTCTTCTTCCTCTTTTTCTTCTTCTTCCTCTTTTTCTTCTTCTTCCTCTTCTTCTTCTTCTTCTTCTTCTTCCTCTTCTTCTTCTTCTTCCTTCTTCTCCCTCTTCTTCTTCTTTTCTTCTTCTTCCTTCCTCTTTTTCTTCTTCTTCTTCCTCTTGTTCTTCTTCTTCTTCTTCTTCTTCTTCCTCTTTTTCTTCCTTCTTCTTCCTCTTTTTCTTCTTCTTCTTCCTGCTTGTTCTTCTTCTTCTTTTTCTTCGTTCTTATTATCATCCATTATCAAACTGAAAAGTTGGCTTCGCTCAGTCAAAGGACAAATATTGGCTGGGGGTATTAGGATTCCATTTGCCTTGATATCTCTTTTTTTATAGCTGAAATCTCCTGAGTTAGCTCATTTGGTTTTATTCTACAGTGGACAAATGGACGAAAAAACATTTATTAAAAATAATTATTTAAATTCTTTAATTGAAATTGAAATAAAAAAAACTGTGGGTGATGGAGAAATTCCGAATACATATTTGAAAACACGATAAAAAACTGCATTAAATACAACTATTGTTACTCATGAGACAAAAATCATGTTGACCAGTGTTATATCTATAGATTTAGTTTTATATACAGAGCAATGGACACAATGTGAACAAGTGTAAACATAGTTGGTGCAAGTACGTGAAAATGTGTGAGTAAATACAGTTAAGGACTATAATTGACATCAAAGTGAGCGACTGAAATATGCAAAGAAGAACTCGTGTGGAAATAATTGTCAGTTGTTTTAACATAGGCCTATTTGTTAGTCTCTTGACTCACCACTAATTTGTTGAATGTTTTTGTTTGATTCATGAAAACATAACTATATGCTCGTGCTACAAATTACTATGTGACAGCTGTATTTTCAGAGCAGTTGTCTCTCTAATTTATCGTTAATATTTACTATTTATATAATTTCTCGGTGTTAATTTCCGCTATTTTATATTAAATACTAGCTAATACCCGGCGTGAGCTGCTACACCTAAATAAATTATGTGTTTACGTTTAGTTGAATAAGCAAGAGGAAAAATAATTTTAAATTTGCTCTGTTTGTCATTGCAGCTAAAACAACAATAAACTAATTATTTCTATTTCCAAATTACCTTTCATACAATCCAAATAGTCAATAAAATTTCATCATAAGTAATGCCACGAGTGATTTCCAAATTATCGATAAATTCACGACTCACGAAGTGAGGAGTGAATTTATATAGACTATTTAACTCATGCCCCAAATGGGAGTCAATGACCAATCACGTTACAATGATTTTTGATTTACAACCAATCACAGTCGTGTTTCGCCTTGAATTTACCAACTAAAGTTTATCATAATAAAGAAAGCGCCTCCTTTTTAACATTCTGAATAGGGCATAGCATTATTTTGCAGTGACTGACTCACTAAGAAATACGGCTACCAGATTGTATATATAGTGCATGAATGTCAACACATAGCGCATGCGGGAGTTAATATAAAAAAACATTTGTAGCAATTGATTATACCACCAAAAAAGAAACCACTGTTTGCATTTTCTTAAATATACTTTTTCCCTGAAAAATTGTAGCAGAAATAACTGCACTAATTAATTTCATTATTAAACACGATTATTAAATATGTAGTTACATATTTCCAAAAAAGGGTTTCGTGAGAACATTTTACTAAACCTGTCACGCTTGAGTATATAAAAAGACATTTCTGTCCATTGTATCTCAAGTTTTCTTTGAAGATGGACACATGTAAATTAAATTGTTTTACAGCCGGGACTAATTCTTTCTCTAATAATACGGTCTCAGCTGGAGACGAAACGCCCCTTGTCCGGCTCTGGAAGTCATCCTTCCAGAGAGATAAATGACGGTCAGTCTTCGGTGTCGAAGACCAGTAGACCGCCTGTTGAGATGGCGACAGTAGCCAAAAACTATGTCCATATGTTTCTGTAAAATATTGACCGATTTCCGGCGTCATTAGCAAAGTCCCACCAGCCGTGTGAAAAACACACCCTGGAAATACATGGACCAATGATTGTCCCGAGATTCTGGTCTAACTGTAGTGGGAACCATAATGCCCAATCAGAGTCCATAAGTAAATATTATTCTGCGAGTAAGGCGTTTTTATATATGTTAATTATTTGTTCAGCCAATGAAAATATTGGTTTTGTAAATTGTATTTGTAAGATGGAGTTGGATATATTCCAAATATCGTGAAAGTAGTCTGCTCCGGGAAGGATTCCCGCGAGGAGCAAAATTAACATAAGACTCCCGCGCAGGAATAATTGTTTGAGTCCCGCGGCAGTGCGGACTCGTATATTTCGCCGGTCGCAGGCAAGCGACCTATTATACGCACTAAATGTGTTAGGCCAAGTACGGCAAGTTTTAAAAGTTAATTTTAAAAGCATCAGTGTGCTGGTGTTATATCACACTTTAGGTCGAGTGAAGACCGGTAATTATCAATGTTTCAAAACGCGATAGATTCGCCACAATATTAATAAAATTGGTCCGGTGTCGACCGCTATTCGCACTTGTACTATTCCGAAGTGAAAAATACCGGAATATATGCAAATAAATCCAATGTTCTGGAATTGGAACTGTAACAGTGGATCGCCTTGTGCTACATGTTAATTAATAAATAAATATTTGACATCAGTGTAGTCTTGGTAAGCCTCCTGATTGTACTCAGTGTCCTTAGTTCACTGCACGGTGAAAATCCACAACCCTGAGATATATATAGTCTTTGCCTTGCCCAGGCCTATCCCGCTATCGCTCCCGTCATAAAATATAATTGTCATATTTACATCATATGTCGTAAGAAATGAATTAATATACAGTTTGATGTGTTTCATTTTTTCTCCACTAGAATGCATTCTTACAATATTGCGTTCCTTTGGCAATAAATAATATGATCTGGTCGCAGTGACGAACAAAAGAAGCAAATGAAGCGTACCAATCGTTTCTCATTTGTTCTCAAACATAGCCGTTTACATTAAATATATAAATATTTTAAAATAACTATATTTAAATAATGATTTGTGAGTAAACAGCTTAATTTTATTCGTTAAATAGTTCTAACAAATACCACTCTTGATTTCCAAATTCTCTAGATAAATTGGAAATCACTCATGGCATTACTTTTTAAATCAAGAGTGGCATTTGTTAGGACTATTTAATGAATAAAATTAAGCTGTTTACTCACAAATCATTATTTAAATATCCATCCATAGTAATTCTGCCCGAAGGCAGATCTTTCACTACAATCATAGCATGTTTCATGCTATGCTTTGCGGCTTTGCTATGGAATTATAGGTACGGTAGCTTCCCGTTGCTTTCCATACCGGTAAAGGATGATGATCATAATGATAAGGACGATTATGCTGGCCGGATGATTTTCGGGGTCCGTTGGGCCCTAAGCTTCCTGACATGTCTTACAGGTGAGGAAAAACCCCGAATAAAACCTCACCAAGGAGCCTGTTCCGACCGGGAATCGAACCTGGGCCCGCTGCGTGACAAGGCAGCACGTTACCTTAAGATCACAGCGGTGGACATTTAAATATAGTTATTTAAATGACTTATATATTTAACGTAAACATTCAGCACAAAACGGCCGAACGCAAAAAGTATACCCCACCTCTAAGGTGAACGACCGGCGGACACAAGACCTCACACAAGAAAATCACCAACACTGCTGAATTTACCCGCAGAAAAGGAACTATTGAGAGGGGGAAGTTCGAAAAATACAGGTAAGACTAATTACAAGGGAACACAATAGGATTTGTTGACAGTCGGTTCATGGAATATCGAAGGGTTAAAACAAAAACTTTCAATGGACAGATGTGTAGAGTTTATTGAGACTTTTGATATATTAGCTCTAGGAGAAACATGGTTAAAAGCTAATGAATGCGTAAATATATGTAATATGAAAGGTTATTTTAAGGGTAATGAAACTATAGGGAAGAGAGGTAGATATCCAGGCGGTGTTGCCATTTTATATAAAGCTAACTTAGACCCATATATTAAAAAGGTAAATATAGCTTTAAAAGAGGAAATTTGTATATATTACCATACAGGAAAAGCAGAAATGTGTCTGTTGTCTATTTACCGCCAACCACTAAATTCCAGATATGCCAATCCAAATTTTTTCGTTGAATTGTCTGACTCGTTGGCAGAAATAAAAGATAGGTTTCCGGAAGCGGGAATAATAATTTTAGGGGACCTTAACTGTGGGATTGGGGAGGAAAATATCACTATAAAATCAGATGATAATGAAATACGAGGTGAGGGTAGGAGAAGCAAAGATAAGATTATAAATTCAGAAGGAAACCAATTGTTAGCTTTTTCCGATGCATTTGAACTTGAAATTCTGAATGGGAAATATGGGGAAGATAAAAATGGAGAACTGACATTTATTAATAAAAATGGAGGTAGCGTAATCGATTATTCAATATGCACACAAGACATGATTCCAGTCCTAAGTAATTTCTGTATACTTTCCAGAATCGAATCACACCACTTCCCAAACAAACTTATTTTAAATATGAAAGGTATTAGTGAGACAGTTAATGATGAGGTGGCAACAATATTGCGGCCAATTACACGTTTCAGGTGGATCGAAGATCGGAGAGAAGAATTTATCAGGAGTTTGGAAACGCTAATACAGGATCTGCAATTAAATGATCTTAGCGGGGAGGAAATTATTAAAACTTTGACAGAATCTTTTCAAAAAGCAGGGGAAAAATTCAAGGTTAAATACGCAATGAACCAGAGGACAAAGGGTGGTACAATAATGCATGTGGTAAGAAGAAGAAGTTTGTCGAAAGTAGTCTTTTAAAGTTTAGAAAAGAAAGCACAGATGAAAGCAGAAAAAATTATGCGCAAGAGAGAAAGGAATATAAAGAATTATTTGGAGAAACAAAAATAGCATGGCAAAATAAGAAATCCGAAGAAATGAGAGTCGCGACTGAAAGTGGGAACATTGCGGACATATGGAAAGCGATAAGGGAACTCAAAGTAAAGTCCATAAATCGGACAAGAATAACGCCCGGGGAATGGTGAAGTTGCTTTGATAGGGTGCTGGGAAATGAGAGGTAAAGATATAATCAAGGAAATATAGTTGAGATCCCTGACCCAATTCATATTCAATTACTGGATCAGGATATTTCGAAAAATGAAGTGGTTTCTTCCATTAAATGTTTAAAGAATGGTAAAGCACCTGGAATTGATGGAATACCAGGGGAATTCTTGAAAAATATGATATCATCCAATAAATTATTAGACGGTTTGAAAACTGCGTTCAACAAACTTTTTAATGGAGGAGATTATCCGGAAGCCTGGGCGACAGGTGTCATCCAACCGCTATACAAAGGGAAAGGTGGGGCACAGATACCAGAAAGTTACAGGGGAATTTGTCTCTTGTCAGTGTTCGGAAAAATATATTGTAAAGTACTTTACGAACGAATAAGACAATGGGCTAAATAGAACAATAGGCTCTCAAAATATCAGGCCGGTTTTAGAGAAGGGTACTCCACGGTGGACAACCTATTTGTTCTGAGAACATTAATCGATGACAATCTGAAAATGAAGGGGGGTAAATTATTTTGTGCATTCATTGATTTTAAGATGGCATTTGATACTGTGGACCGAAGCGCACTTTGGGAAAAATTAAATCGGAAAGGATTGTCTCATAAAATGATACATGCTTTAATGTCAATTTTTAAACATGTTAAATTTTGTATAAAAGTAGACCAAGGACACATTACAGAGAGCAGTGAAGCCAATCGGGGTGTGAGACAAGGTTGAATTTTATTACCAATGCTATTTAATCTATTCGTTGGTGATATTGTAGACGTAATGCGAGAAGGAGAAATTGAGGCTCCGGAGATAAGAAATGTTAAAGTCCCAGTCCTGTTGTATGCAGATGATTTAATTATCTGTTCCAAGACAATCAAGGGATTGCAAAGAGGTCTTGACCTACTGGAAATATACTGTAGGAATTGGGGATTGACTGTAAATGTTAGTAAGAAAAAAAACAAATACCTTTAAAAATGGGACGGTTTATGGTAGAGCAGAGGAATGGAAATACAGAGATCAAGTATTTCAAAACGTGAAACATTTTGAATATCTTGGTACGACGTTGAAAATGAACTGGAAGTAAAAAAAAAAATATTGATATAGCATTATTTAACAGTGTACTCGGTATTCTGGGTCGAGTGCCTGATATTCCAGTCAGCACATTAGAAAAAATGTATGGAGCGATGGTCAGGCTAGTAATGCACTATGGTAGTGAGATTTGGGGTTTCCAAAGAACGGAAGTACTAAATAAGGTATATACGCATTTTCTAAAATATATTACAGGACTTAGTAAGGCCGTTTCTAACTGTGGAATTTTATATGAATTCGGGTCATTCCAGGACGACATAAACTGTAAAATTCGTGTACTCAATTACTGGTTGCGAGTAATCCAAGGTGAACAAACAATGCTTAGAGCAATTTGTTACGACCACCAAATTAAAAACATAGATGTTAAATTTTGGGCAGACGAGGTTAGGAGAGAACTCCAAAAGATCGGGATGGGCTGGATATGGGAAAAAGGGACTGAAAATCGCAAGAGCGTGTGGAGAAAAATAAGGAGGAAGTACTTAGATATAAACCAACAAGATACTTTCGCCGAATGTACAGGAAAACGCTCACTGTGTTTACAAAGAGACCTAAAACACGTCTGGGGAAACGAATCGTATATACTCAACCTAGGATTTAAGGAGAGATCAGGGCTTGCTTGGTTTAGGCTAGGGGCATGGAAATTTCTAAAAATTAGCGACGATCACGATATGCGAATATGTCCAATGTGCGGGAACTTTGCAGATGAGATACATATATTAGGAAAATGTAATGATTTAGAATATTGGAGACGTCAATTATTACCGGAAAGATTTCTAAATTCAAATCGGGAAAGATTGGCATGCAACGAGTTATTGGTAAATCCAGAAAATTGGATAAACCTCGGTAAATTTTTGGACAAAACGCGGAAAATAAGGACAACACTCATTCATGAATAAATATATGTTATCAAAATGCAATACCATTAATTCTTAACAATTATATATAAATTAATTAGTGTATAATGCTATTGTGTTATTATTTAATTGTAATATTATTGTGTTTTCTTTATGTAATTGTAATGTTATTGTGTTTTCTTTATGTAACTGTAATGTTATTGATTTTTTTGTAATGGACTGTCAACAGCACGTACGGCTTACTGCCCGTGCGACCCATATTTGTAAATAATATTGTAAATATCTTACGTTTTGTCTAATAAAGTCCTAGTACTACTATATATTTAATGTAAACGGCGATGTTTGAAAACAAATGAGAAACTTTGTTTCACTTGTTTATCACTGCTACCAGATCATATTATTTATTGCTAAATGATCGCAATACTGTAAGAATGCACCCTAGTGGAGAAAAAATGAAACGCATCAAACTGTATATGAATTAATTTCTGATGTCCTATGATGTAAATATGTCAATTATATTTTTCTGGAACTTTGCTACCTGGGGAAAAATACGTTTAAGAAAGTGCAAACAGTGTTTTTTTTTGTGGTATAATCAATTGCTACAAATGTTTTTATATTATCTCCCGCAACCACGATAAGGTTACATTCGTGCAGTATATATACAATCTGGTAGCCACATGCAGCCACTGCAAAATAATGCTATGACCTATTCTGAATGGTAAAAAGGAGTAGCTTGATTTTACAGTGATACAATTAAACTAATGAAATCGAGGTGAAAAACGACTGTGATTGGTTGTAAATAAAAAATCATTGAAATGTGACTGGTCATTGAATCCTATTTGGGGCATGAGCTAAATAGTGCCCAGGAATATACTTATCCTGATCTTCTTGGCATCAAAGAAAGACAAAAATGGTTGTTGTGGGTTATCCTTAAGAGATAAACATATGCTGTCTCGGACTTGTTCGTACAGTTTTTTGGGAAATTCAATTCTGTGTACATTCATTTTGGTTATGTGTTATGGTTTAGGCAGCGTAAGCCATTTAAGCGTACAAAAGCTACTTTTTTCACATTTTCCCTACAAACGGCGATGTTTAAGGGTGAAGGGCTTAAGCATCAAAACTATCTTATAGCTTATATAAACCTTCCTGGGAAAATCCTGAACATTTTGCAAAAACCCCATCACAATCAGATAAACGGTATGACAGAGCACGCTTGCCCGGGAATATACTTATCCCGATCTTCTTGACATCAATGAAAGACAAAAATGGTTATTGTGAGTTATCCGTAAAAGATAAACATATGCTATCGCAGACTTTTAGTAGAGTTTTTTGAGATATTCAATTCTGTGTACATTAATTTGGTGTATTTGTTATGGTTTAGGCAGCGTAAGCCATTTAAGCGTCAAAATAGGGACTTCATTTCACGTTTTTCACTACAAAGGGTGATTTTTAGGGGTGAAGGGGCTGAGTATTACAACTCTCTCATAGCCTATGTTCATCCCGGGAATATCCGAACATTTTGCAAAAAAAATCACAAACGGATCAACGGTTTGGCCGCGCATAAAGTACGAACAAACAAACATTCATTTTTAGGATGGTCTTGAAGAAGAATTTTGGGCTGTATGCCGTGGTCGTGAGGCTTGTAGTTCCCCAACGTTTCGCCAGAGACGCGTATGGCATCCTCAGGGGTTGTCTTGAGACTGGCAATTCTGTCCACTGTCTGTCCTATTTATACGTATAAATTCTGTCCACTGTCTGTCCTATTTATACGTATAAATTACGTATAAATAGGACAGAAAGTGGACAGAATTGCCAGTCTCAAGACTACGTATAAATAGGACTGAAAGTGGACAGAATTGCCAGTCTCAAGACTACGTATAAATAGGACTGAAAGTGGACAGAATTGCCAGTCTCAAGACTACGTATAAATAGGACTGAAAGTGGACAGAATTGCCAGTCTCAAGACTACGTATAAATAGGACTGAAAGTGGACAGAATTGCCAGTCCCAAGACTACGTATAAATAGGACTGAAAGTGGACAGAATTGCCAGTCTAAAGACTACGTATAAATAGGACTGAAAGTGGACAGAATTGCCAGTCTCAAGACTACGTATAAATAGGACTGAAAGTGGACAGAATTGCCAGTCTCAAGACTACGTATAAATAGGACAGAAAGTGGACAGAATTGCCAGTCTCAAGACTACGTATAAATAGGACTGAAAGTGGACAGAATTGCCAGTCTCAAGACTACGTATAAATAGGACTGAAAGTGGACAGAATTGCCAGTCTCAAGACTACGTATAAATGGGACAGACAGTGGACGTAATTGCCTGTCTCAAGACAACTCCTGAAGGATGTCAGACGCAGTCTCTGGCGAAACGTCGGGGAACTACAAGCCTCACGACCACGGCATACAGCCCGAAATTCTTCTTCAAGATCATCATAGCAACTCCGGCCGTGAATGTCTACGTCAATACATTCATTTTTATATATTAGATTTTACAAAATTACTTTATATTGATACCAAGAGCTTTTTGAATAGCAGTAAAGGATTTTGACGATTGATGTTTGTTTTATTATATTGGATGAGTAAATAATTAATCCATTATTTATTATTTATTGAAGCCCAAAAAATGATAGGAATAAATACAGAATTTCGTGTGCCATTAATATATTATTTAAAAAAAAGGTTTCATTTTAATATACCAAAAACATTTGGATTGGAAACATTCTTAAATTTCCTAACCATTATATTTTCAACTAGTTTAGTCTTTCAGCTCTAGTTATACTATAGTTTTCGTCTAATCCTATTATGAAAACATTTCCGGGAGATATTCCATAATAAGGAAATTCCAGTGTGGCCAAGCGAACTGTTTATCTGGAGTCCGGAAATACTGTTGCGCGCGAGATAAAAACTTGAAAAAATAAAAGACAACTTACTATAGTATGAATTCTCCAATCTTCTTTACAGGGTTTCCTCCCTTCGCTGCAACATGGGAGATAGATCACACTTCATATGCTAGGTTGTATGCTATCACCAGCTCTCTCTGTCTGTCTCTCTCTCTCTCTCTCTCTCTCTCTCTCTCTCTCTCTCTCTCTCTCTCTCTCTCTCTCTCCCTCTCTCTCTCTCTCTCTCTCTCTCTCTCTCTCTCTCTCTCTCTCTCTCTCTCTCTCTCTCCCAATTTAATTAATTTAATTTCTTCGTTTGTAGATTTAGGAGTATAATTGCTGCTTCTTTAGTAATCTGCACACATTATCATGCATTTTATGGGCAACTTAAAGGGTGCATCACATTCTCAAAGATTGGTGTGTAGCGAATTATTTTAACATCATTAGCTCTTCAAGTTAAGACCCATCTCTCGTGAGTTAAAGATATCCTGGCATCTAAAATAAACGTGGTGCGTTTGTTTTATGCTTACCACACTCACGAAACTAAATATTTCATGGTTTTTTTATTCATAGTTTTTTTTTATTTTGTTTTGTTTTCAGTATTCGACTTTTACGCGGTGTTTGTTTTCTTACATATTGTTATTTTGTTAACTGATTTCTTATATTATTTGTTTTCTTATAATTTTTTCGTGTTTTCGTGATTTTTGTGTACTAGGTCGTTCAATGAGAAGTGCACATATGTTTTCTTTTCTTACTGAAAGTTATTTTATTACAACTCCAAATATACTATATTATTCCCTAATTAATTGGCTACAGGTAGCTTTATTCCACTTAGTCTCCAATCAAATCTATGGCTTTACGGCATCTAGATATCAGAGCGGGTATGTCACTTGGATGTCATTTAGCTGGTCTCGCTCTCAGCCACGTTTTGGTTGTCTCCTATGACTTGCTCATCATTGTCACATCACTTCCCTGGGATAACGTCCTTCAGGAGCCCAAACAAATGAAAGTCAGAAGGAACAAGATTCGGGACATGGGACCTCTCTGGATGAGTGATCAGCTCAATGCCAAGGTCATCTCAGAGAAAAAGACAAATTATTCCCTCACATATTCATATTAAACAAGGTGAATATGATAGGATGGTTATAATGACCAGGTGATGTTCGGAGACCATTTCGGTCTTAAAGTTTCCTGACATTTTACTTATAGGTGAAGAAAACACCCGAAAAATTTCACCAGTACATTTTTACCTGATGGGGATTGAACTCGGACCCACAGCATCTGAGCCAACAACTTTTAGTTTACGTCACAATATTAATAAAGTTCATGTAGAGGTGTTAGTCAAATAATATAGCCTTATTTTGCAGTCTACTCAGCTGTTAATTATTAAAACAATGTAGGCCTTTCGGCACCAGTCCCATCTTCAGCAGAAGGTAGTTCATTACTGTCCAGCTATCATCCAGCTACTGACTGGTTTGTCAGTGCTGATGGGATTGACCCCGAGAAAGGCTTAAATTGTTTTAATAATTTCAACAGTTGAGGAGACTGCAGAATAAGGTACAGTTTTATAATTTTATATTATCATTTGTTTACATTATCACATAGACGGACTAAAATACTCTTGCTTTAAAAATAATAGGATTTTATTTGTGTACACTTCAATTTTTTAATAAATAACGCTTATCTAATATATAAATATAAATGTTTTGTTTGTTTGTTTATCCGTATTTCAGATGTTGCCATACCATTCATCCAATTGTGATAGGGATTTTTGCAAAATGTTCGGGAAAGTTTTAGGCTATAAGAGAGTTATAATATTCAACTCCTTCATCCTTAAAAAACACCATTCGTAGTGAAAAACGTGCTTTTCGGTCGTTCTTTGGACGCTTAAATGACTTACGCTGCCTAAACCATAACAAATACACGAAATTAATGTACACAGAATTCAATATCTCAAAAAAGTCTACATGAAAGTCCACGACAGAATGTGTCTATCTTTTACTGTTAACTCACAATAACAATTTTTGTCTTTCAGCTCATTGACGCCAAGAAGGTCGGGGTGACTAGATTTCCTGGCAAGCGTAGCAGCGCACAGTGGGTATTCTTTTACGGACAACTCTCAATAGCCATTTTTGTCTTTCAGCTCATTTATGCCAAGAAGATAGCGATAAGTAGATTCCCGGGTAAGCAGGATAATCAGCACTGGGTATATAAAAATAATTACGATATAAATGTACAATTATTTTTCTTTTTACTTATTCAAATAAACATAAAAACACATTTCATTCGTGTAAGCGTAACAACGCACGCCAGGTATTAACTAGTAGGCTATAAAAATTAAGAGAAAATTGTCTCCTTTTTTTGTTTGTTTTGGTACCTTTTCTCCTTTTTAAAAATGAAAATCGAACCTCAAAATCCTAAGATTATAAATTTGCTGTTATTTTTAAAATCCAGAGCTCAAGTTAAAGTTGAGCCCATTGTTTGTATCATATCAAAACCCGGGATAAGGTTTCGTTTTAAAAAATAAAACTTTTTTAAAATTCGTTTTTAATAATTAGTAAAATCAGGTTAGGAATATATGTTACCAGTTTAGTTTTCAAGGCTTACATTACCCGAGTAATTCTGTTAAACACATACGGATGTTTTAAGTGCATAATACGATTATATTACTATAGATGTCAGTTAATTCACCAAGTAACGTGTTATTTTATGCACTTTCTACAGGAAGAAGAGCGTCAAAATGCGTCTCTTCGTTTTACCGTTCTATCAACTCATCCCCCTCCCTTTCCCCACGTACATGTCAGCTCTAGGTTCGTGTGGACTTCGTCCCATCGCTCGATACACGAATTAATTACTGGCTCAAATTGAATATTCGTATGTAAATTAAATTTTGCATGCCCGTTGCTTTTCCTTCATCCCATGTCCTAATTACTTCTCTTTGCTTCTCTGTCCCTCTTTCATCTCATTCTCTTTAATTCTTCGATACCGAGAGATATCAAGAGGACGAATTTGCAGTTAAACCATTTCTGAATAACATTAGACAATTTTCTAATTTGATACGAAAGGATTTTCTTGGAGCTTCTATTCTGTAATTATAATCCTATACAGAGTATCTGACCTACATAAGACAGAGCGTAAAGTTGCACCGTGTTTGTATTTATAAAGTTAATAACTGGTAAAGTAAGTAGTAATAGGATTTCATTAGACTAAAAGTAAGATATATACAATATTATTTTCAAATATGGGTCGCACGGGCAGTAAGCCGTACGTGCTGTTGACAGTCCGTTACAATAAAGTAATATTTGGTAATTGGTAAAGTATAAGAATTACAACTGGAGCATATTGCTTTGTGTTTGTCTATACACGTACAGCCTTTGCAAAAATTGATGGCGCACAGATAATGTTTAAGAACGAAGCCATTGCGCATGATCAGAGATCAGCTACTTAGTTCACAAGTGCACAACTATTTGAGAAACTAAAATCCGTTCTATTTCGTTGTGTGTCCTGCAAGTGAAAATAATTCCGCGTAAATAAATAGTGGGATAAATGCCGTAATTAAAAGAAAATAAAACAAAGAAAATTAGTTGAAATAAGGACGAGAGAGAGATAGAGAGAGAAAGCATGACAGAGAAATCGATCACGCGACCTCATGCATGGAAAACGGACATTCCTTCCACTACAACCGTCCCTGCTAGGAACAGTCTGTATGAAGCGATGCAATACTCCAGGACTTACCTGTATGTTGAAATTATATATTAAATTGATTAGTTTAATTAAATCAATCATGGTTTTGATTCAAATTTTAAAGTTTTAGATGTTTGTGACAAAGGGAAAAAATTACATTTGTAGAAATTGTAGAGGTAAATAAATTTATGAACAGCAATAGATTGTTAAATTCCCACTAGATTTAAAGCAATCACCTCTTTTAAATTAATAAGAGATTGTTTGTTAAAATTTGTTTACATTCAGTTGCATACTAACAGTTATTAATGTACTGGAGTGTATCCAATATATAAAAATGTTTGTTTGTTTGTTTGTTTGTTTGTTTATACTTTATATGCGGCCATACAGTTGATCCGATTGTGATGGAGCTTTTTGCAAAATGTTCAGGAGATTCCCGGGATGAACATAGGCTTTAAAAGAGTTGTGATACTCAACTCCTACGCCCTTAAAAATCACCCGTTGCAGTGGAAAACGTGAAAAAAGTAGTTCTTTGGAAGCTTAAATGGCTTACGCTGCCTAAACCATAACAAAAACACACAATTAATTTACACAGAATTGATTATCTCAAAAAGCTCTACAAAAAAGTCCGCAACAGCATATTTTTATCTCTTATGGATAACTCAACAATAACCATTTTTGTCTTTCATTGATGCCAAGAAGTGGGAAAGTAGATTGCCGGGCAAGCATATAGCAGCACACGGCGGGTATTCTCTTATGGATAACTCAAAGTAACGAATTTTGTCTTTCAGCTCATTTATGCCAATTACATCGGGATGCGTAGATTCCCGGGCAACGTCGGGTAATCAGCACGAGGTATCTAAAAATAATAATGCTGTAAATTTATATTTATTTTTTTCTTTTACTTATTCAACTAAATGCAAAACCACATTGTCATTTATTTAGGTGTAGCAGCGCACGCCGGGTATTATCTAGTTTTCTGATAAATATAAACTTAAATAAATATTACATTATGAAATTATTGCACTTTGTGCATGATGTTTCGTTGATCAGTGAAATACTGATTTCATTAATTGCATTAGTGCTTAATTTAGCATAAATATATTTTAAATATCACATTGATCTGCTATAAATCTGTGATTTGGCCTGAAGAACCAAAAATTATTTTTTTAACAAAAATACTGTTATACGCTGCCATCTCAAATTAGTAGCGACAATTTGACACTTTTTGACTTAAATTCAATGGGAGGTAACTGAAATTTAAACAAAGAATATATGCAATTCTCATCTTTTGTTTACTGGTTTGAAAAATATACAGTGACTTATGCATTTTTTCACGAAGTCACAACTTCGGACGATTTTTAAAATATTGAAATGTAGTTTTAAGCTCACATGTACAAAGTAATTTTCTTAAGTTCTGTATAAAATGAAGCAGAATTTAAAAGAAACGGATATATAAGGAGGATACTATATTTCATTAAATTAATAGAGTAAAACAAGGTAGAGACGATTGGAAGCAACATGTGCAAAGAATGAAAAGCAACCACGCACCAATTAGTGTAGAATGGAACCAATATTTGGAATTCAATAATTGCCTTATGGTCTTCATTAGTAGCTCTTTTTGCTCTTTATTATTCGTAAAAATCATAAATTGAGTCATCTTTATTGTCCTTGCGCCTCGATTTTTTAATGCGATAAAATTTTGATACTTTTAACCAAAATTTAACTTTAAAGTGTGATGCTTTTTTAAATTAAACAAGGTTCAAATTAATTTATGATACACCCTAGTATATACAGAGTGGTTTATAAGACAGTATATTAAAATAAATATCTATAACTTCTGGATTAATACGAATCTGTAGATTAAACTAATTGCTACAAAAAGTGAAAACTAGGAATTGTTTTTACCTTCCTTATGTCCCATAATGTCTTCCATTTGTGGCACGGGAAATGTTCAACCGGCACGTGTTGTGAAGCAGCTGTGGTGTTACGTTGTTGACAGCAACATAAATTGTTTCTTGTAAGTCTGCCAATGCACATACTGATACCGTGTAGATTTAGTTCGTAACAAACCACCATAGGAAAAAATCATGGTGTTAAGTCTGACAAGGGAACTGACAACTATTGCATGCCGAAACCTACCTTAAAATTTCTTCCAGATAAGCGTTGTAATGTACAAAGTCCGTATAAAAAAATATAAATCTGCCTTTTTAACTACAAGGCGGTAAAATCAAACGCCAAATCTCTCATTTAAGCTATTGGGAAGTAATATGACTGCTGAATAGGTAGATTTGTTAACCCTCTGCGTGTCGCCTCACTCCACACCGCTCTTTATTCATACAGGGAGTTCATCTGCTCCATAGTGTATTGCCATTGCTGGATTCTGGCTTCGATTTCTGTGCCTCGCAGTTAAAACGGCAAATTTTTCTTGGTCACGGTCTTGCTACATAATAACGCTTCTCTGGGAGAAATTTCAAGGTAGCTTTTGACGTGGATTAGTTTACAGTTCCCTTGTGAGGAACTGGCAGGTCATATAGTAATCGATGATACTCTTCCCCCAAATTGCAGGGAATTATCAGTCCAAGAACATGCGATCTATATTCGCAAAGTGTGGTAAAACTCTATCTTGCTGAACATTGCTCCACCATGGTGTTAACGCACAGCATTACAGCTCCAGTGGTTGCTGTGGCCGTCCTCTCAAGAAAAAAGAAAAAAGAAAGTAAATTGAGTCTATTATGCATATCCCACACCAAACATTCCAGTTAGGAGAATCCCATTGGTTTTAAATTAGAAACGCGGATTTTCCAATCCTCAGACGTAACAATGTGTTCGTTTACTTTTCCACTAACGTGGTAGATTGCTGCCTCATTTGAGAAGCAGATTAAAGTTAGAAATATTATATCGTTATCGTCCACTTTTCCCATTATTGTTTCCTCGCAGCGTTTTCGTTCCCTTTGAATTTGCAGCTTGTATGTTCTCAAATGCAATCCTTTATTGAGGCCTTGTTATTAGTGGGATGTTCAGCTGCACACTAGTTTGTCGTATAGATTTTAGCGCCTTTTCTGAAATGCCTCGCGAATGCGCTCATCGACATTTTCATCACTTTAGGCTTGTAATGTTTACTGGCTTTGGATAACAAACTTCCCATTTCTCTGAAGTGCTTATCCAATCCCATTATTGACACGTACGTCAGAGCGGCTTCCCTCGATCCAAGGTTGTACTGATATCGAAGCACATGTTGCACTCGAATTACAGAATTTGATATTCAGCTAATGTCAGCACACAAAATAATTTCTGTTGTGGCGTCCACATGGTGACTAACTTCCCCAAGACGAAATATACGTTAAGCAATTTGAAAAAGCCCATCAGTCCTCTTGTTGGGAATCCGAAGCAGTGGGCGGCCTTTAAAAGAACAGACACGCACTTTAAGTGAGGGGAAAAAATACAGTATTCGAGAGGAAAATGCTTAGGAAAATTTTTCGATCAAAGAAAGACGAACAGACAGATGCATGGAGGAAACTGCATAGCGGTAAGCTCCATAATCTTTGTAGAAAACCAGATGTAATAAAAATATCTCATAGATTGCAGTGGGTAAGACGTGTTGTGAAAATGAGGAATGAAAGAGGAGCAAGGAAACTTCTAAAAGGAAAAACAGGAGAAAAGCATTTAGTAGGTTGGCCAAAAATGAGATTGGAAAATAACATTAACCATGATTTGAGGGAGGTGGATTATACAGGGAAAATATTAGCTCGGGAAAGGGATCTATGGTGAACAAATGTCTGCGCGGCATTCACCTCCCGGTGTCACTTATTGGATGCTTGAGTTAGTCATTAAGTTAGGACGGATTAGGAACTAGCATTTACCATCAGATGCGGGTTGATGCATTGAGTATGTCCCTGTTCATAATAAAACAACTTACACTGCTAATAATAATACTTGTCGAAATAATTTAAT
Source organism: Diploptera punctata (assembly GCA_030220185.1). Lineage (NCBI taxonomy): Eukaryota > Metazoa > Arthropoda > Insecta > Blattodea > Blaberidae > Diploptera > Diploptera punctata. The sequence goes on from JASPKZ010009802.1 coordinate 1,856,883, forward strand.
AATATATTTACTTGTTCGGTTCCGGTCGGGACAGGCTCCTGGGTGAGGTTTTTTCGGGGGTTTCCTCACCTGTAAGACAAAGGTCAGGAAGCTTGGGGCCCAACGGTCCCCGAAAATCATCCGAACCTCATCCTTATCCTTATCATTATCATCATCCTTCACCAGTGTGGAAAGCAACGGGAAGCTACCACACCTATAATTCCATAGTAAAGTTGCAAAGCATAGCATGAAAATGCTATGATTGCTGTGAAACACCTGCCCTCAGGTAGAATTACTATGGATGGATGGATATCAGTGCTAACATATTTATATTTTATTGTAGATAGCTAATTGTCGGTTCTCTAGTTCCGAGGGCCGCGTTGAAACCTTTCCGGTGTCGATAGACTTTTAGGTTGAAAAAATCCAAGTGACAAGTCTTCCGGGAGGGACTTTAAGCCATTGGTCTCGAGTCTGAATATTTTCAGACTTGTAAAAGAACCGCAAGACTGAATAAAGATATCCTGTGCAAAATTCACCGATCGTTATCCATCTAAGTAAAATACCTTAGTTGCCCACTAGGTGTCTCATTGAGGCGATATGCCGACCACATAGCACTCGCTGACATCTATGGTTAAATAAGCGTAACTAAATTAGCTTGGTTAAAACACCCCCCCCCCCACTAATCTCCGCACGGAAAAGTGCGGAATATATAGATAGTATGCTGATTTATTTCTCTAGAAGTCTCGGATGGTTTTTGCTTTATTGGCCTTTGAGATATTTCAGCTAGTTTTGTAATGCAACATATAAAATTGTTGTTATTCTCCCCAACTTATTACTGTTGTATTTTTAAGACCGTACAAGATTTAATTTCCTCCACACGCTTCTCGAAACATCTGAATTGTACATCAATATCAATAAATCACTATAAATTCGTATATTCGACACTTGCAATTGATAAACGTAAATATATAATGAGGGGAGTGCAATTTTTTACCAACTTACTATTTGTATTCTCCGTACTGGGTGTCCCATTCAAACCTCCCACATTTTAGTTAATCATAACTAACAAATTATGCGGAATTATGAAATGAGACCAGTGTTAAACGAAACAGAAACTCAAAGAATTTTCACTGCCACGCACTAAAACACCTATATATCTATACCATTAGTAGCACGAACAATATCAAGTCTGTATTCGATTTCGTGCCACATTCTGTCCAGCATGTCCATTGGTACTGTCGCAATTGTGTCAAGGATACGGGTTCGTAAATAATGAAGATCTTGTACTGGAGTCGTAAACACACGGTCTTCTACATACCCTCAGAGGAATAAGTCTAGTGGAGTGATTCTTTTTATGTTATTATTGTCCAACATGCGACAGATTAATTAACTGCAACATTGAAAACAAAAATTCTTTGAGTTTCTCGTTCTTTTAATACCAACCTCATTTCATAATTCCGCATACTTCGAGAGTTATGATTAATTAAAATGTGGGAGGTTTGAATGGGACACAGTGTATTATAAACGAATCTTGCTTAGTTCTTCAATATATACGTTTTCATGGTAGTGACAGCTCTTTATATTAATACTTAATTGTATTATTTTGCTGCTTGTGAATATATATAAAGTACTTAGCAAAATGTTTGGACCAAAGCAAACTGAACTGATAGGTGAATGGAGAAAAGTACATGAGTGTGAGCCTATGTGTTTTTTGTGGAAAATCAGATGTAATATGAACCGTTAAATCTCGTATACTGCGGTGGGTAGGAATGAAAGGGGGGCATGTATACTTACTACAGGAAAACTGGAAGGAAAGAGTCCAAAAGGAGCCCTGGGATGAGGCGGAGAATAGAATTTATCGTGATTTGAGGGAAATGAATTGTACATAGAATGATTTGAAAATATGGGTGAGGTAGGTTATATGCCTGTCACATTTCTACACTTACATTCTTATGCCACTGATGCACTAAACACTTGTAAACACGTTTTGTACTGTTTTAAACATTTTGCAACGATCTTCAAGCTTTCTTTACAATAATTTATATTTATATATTTACGTAAAACATGATCGTGGATACATTGCTTACTTGCTACTTTCCCATGTTGTTCCAACGTTGCCACCATTTGAAAATAATTTCAAACCATATTTAGTGTTAGTGTACGTAAAATTAGTTTATAGTTTATTAAATAGTACGCTTGTAAATTGTTTTGTTACGTTAGGAAATGGGAAGTTGGTTTACGTACATTTTTTTAAGCATTTGGGAATTAATAATATGCATGTAAATTGCTTTCTTTAGTTAGGAAATGGCAAGTTAGTTAACGTCCATTTTTTTTCTGCATTTGGGAATCTATTCCCAAAGTTGGTAACGCCGACTGCAGAGCCATCTACACCGGAGGCTATATTAACTCGCGCATGCGCACTGCGATTCTGTGGAACTTAGATGAATTCGTGTCCGGCATATACCCGACTTTTTCCGAAAATATTATTTCAGGATACGAATGTATGTAGAGATTAAATCCGCGCGGGCATATACCTGCGAATTATATAGTTACAGTAATGTATATACTTAATTATTTATGAAATTGTGATTAATTATGAAAGTGGATTGTGATAAAAAAATTTGAATTCAAGATTTGCTCGCCTTAGAAAATCATGAAAAAAAAAACAATCAGAATGGTCCGACATCACAATTTAATTTAAAACCTTAGTTTCTACTCTCTGAGCCAACACATTTTTATAATAATATGCCATCAATATATACATTTTATTTATTTGCTTATTATTTTTATTTAGGAATATTCCACAATACAGTGTTTCTCCTTCAACCCAAAGTGATTTGTCGGCAGAGGTTCCTGTCTAAAGCATCTTCTTCCCTCAAATCTCTAGCTTCCAAACTTCTCTTCACTCCATCCATCCATCGTTCTCTAGAACTGCCTTCTTCCTGTCACTTCTTCCATTAGCTTTCCAATTAAGGATCTTCTTCGGTATTCTCTCTTCTTCTATTCTTATGAGGTGTCCATACTATTTCAAACGTTTTTCTTCTATTTTTCCTAATATTTTTTTTCAACTTGCATAATTTGCCTTATTGTGCTGTTTCTGATCTTATCTCTTCTTGAAATTCTTGTCGATCGCTTACGAAAATCCATTTCTACTGATAACAGCTTGTTGGCTTGTTTTCTACTTAATGTCCAGGTTTCGGACGCATATAATAAAATGTTTTGTAACACAACTTGAAATATAGTTTTCTTCGTTCTGTATATTATATTTATATTCCAAAGCACTGAGTTCAACATACCAATGATTCCTCTTCCATCAGTTATTATTTTTTCAATTTCTGTAGTTGAATTCTCACTTTCATCTAAAATAGATCCTAAATATTTAATGTTTTTAACATTACGTATTCTTCCTCAATTATTTTATTTATTTATTGAGATCTAAGTTACTTTTGCGTCAGGAATCTTGGTAGTATCCACAAGACTGTGTTTTTTTTATCGTTTTATGTATTTTGCGTACTAGTTAAATTATTTTAGTGATATATATCTTAATAAATATGCAAATCAAATAAAACTAAGTTTTATTTTTATTTAATTAATATAAAAGATTGCCTAAGACCTGTCTCTCAGTGTTGTGGTCACAGTTTCTGACCGTAATTAATGAGGTCCCGGATTTGATTTCCGCTCAGGCACAGGAATTTTTCCTTAAAGATAATTATTCCTATAATCGCCCGTGACTAGGAATAAGTTTAATTTAAGGACTCCTGGTGTTTCTCCATCATTTATCAACCAATATCACGTAGCGTAACTCCGTCCTTCATAGGCGCCCCAACCTCAAAAATGTCTGACAACTTGCTTCATTGGGGAGAAATACTTAAAATGGGTTGTGATACTTAAAATCCAACCCAACTTTTGTTTGGAAATTACAACAAAAAATTCAAATTGACTGGTACCCGAGCAATCCGAACATGAGTCTCAAACGCTATGGTCAAGTCACTCGCTCGATATATGCAGTACATAACTTGGCTGAGGATATTGCGCTCCCATATTACACTAGGAAGCGGAAACACTGTCATGGAGATTGATGGATCGGAATAAACGACTTAAAGCGTTTATTTAAACTTGTCTCTCGGGGGCATTTGTATTGCTAGACCCCAAGATAATTCGCCACTGCGTCTGTGTTCGTTTTTACTATTACTAGATATATCATAGTTTGAATTATATGTTAACATCTTTACTATTATTTTATTACTAGATTGGCAGTTCCCTTCGTTGACTTAATAACTATGTTGAATGGTACATTCCATGGCAGATACATTTGCACTGTTGTCAAACTTCTCCTGTTCCATACATCTAAATTCATTATTTAAACATGACCATACTAATATCCATACTTACCTGTTTTAGTATCATAGAAGTTCCTTTCTTCATCTAAATATTTACTGTAAAACAGGAAAGTATTGCAGTAGCCTGTTTTAAATTTAAAAATTGTAATAATTCAGGAAAATAAAGCAAATTTTGTCTTTACATCTCTGTGAAATATAGTGGAGGAAATTAGTATAAAACCACTAACTTTTAGTAGTAAAACAACCTGAAATATTTATGCACATACCGTATGTGTGTCATAGATTACATATAATTATCTTGGACATAATTTCATACAGGTCTTCTCATTTTGTATTTATTATATATGTAAATAATACGTAAAATCTAAGGAAACGCTGTCGTAGGGGTGGAAGTCGGTATAAAGGCAGGTCACCTTCTGGCTCTTACAGACATAAATGTAAACAAAACACTGTAATTACATGGATACGTGTCTGTGAGCATCGTTCATCAGTTACAAGTCAGCAGTACGTACAATGCCACGTGGAAAGCCTCTATCAAATGAACAGAAATCAAGTGTTAGTGCCTTCAAGGAGATGGGTCTTTCCAGTAGACAAATACCTACGATACTGGGGCTTCTATATGTGTCATTGATAATTTTGTCAACCTTGGGCTCACAATATGAAAACAAATAAATGCATAAACGGGAAATATGGACGGACAAGAAAATTGTCTGAGCGCACTAAACGTCTCATTTTACGTAAAGCAAAAGGTAAGAGTATGTTTTCTTCTCAAATCCAGGCTGATTTGAAGTTGCCAGTAACAGCCAGACGAGTAAGACAAGAACCTAAAAAAAAAAAAAAAAAAAAAAAAAACACCTCTGAACGATGCACATAAGAAAGTTAGAATGACTTTTGCTGAAGAACACATGTCCTGGACCTCAGAATGGAATAAAGTAATGTTCAGTGATGAGAAGAAGTTTAATCTGGACGGGCCTGATGGCCTTCAGTATTACTGGAACGACCTCCGTACCGAAGAGCAAGTTAGAATGAGTAGAAACTTCGGTGGTGGAGGCGTTATGATTTGGGCAGCATTCTGCTTTAAAGGAAGATAAAAAATAGCATGGATACGTAGCAAGATGAATTCTGAGTCCTACACTGAGGCTTCTGGAGTCCTAATTGATACGAATGTATGAGGAATTTGGCGAAGATCTAATTTTTCAGCCAGATAATGCTAAATCAAAGCAGTGGTTCAGGAAGAAATAAATACCACTTTTGACGTGGCCAACCAGAAGTCCTGATTTAAACCCGATTGAGAACTTATGGGGGATCCTGCCAAGGCGTGTGTATCGCAATGGACGGCAGTTTGGGACAGTGACTGAGCAGGAAAATGTTATTCAGGAAGAGTGGTCTTCAATTTCAGTGGAAGAAATGAACACCCTCATCAAGTCAATGCCAAAGAGAATCTTCCAAGTAATTAACAACAATGGAGGTTCAACTAAATTTTAGAACTTTGTTGTAAACTTTGCGCTCAGTCTTTTTGGTTTAATCTGTGAAATACACAAAGTGCCTGTATACTAATTTCCACCCATATGTCAGGTGGTTTCAGTTTTCATGTACTTTTTTGGACGGAAATGGATAGTTAATTTTGACATTATTTTTGTTTTTTTATACTCAATCACCTCCTAAGTTAAGATAGAAAATGCCAAAGAAAGAGTAAATAAACTGTTTTAACAAGTGCCTTTATACCAATTTCCTCCACTGTATCTGGATGAAATACATGCAACAATAAAAGCATTTCAAGAAATTCTAAATTTAAACTATTCAGAAGTATTTATTGTTATTATTATTATTATTATTATTATTATTATTATTATTATTATTATTATTATTAATATTATTTCTATTATTAATAAGCATTGTTATTGTGTAATTATTATGTATACTTGGTTAATTAATAATTAAATGCAAGAAAAGGTACAAACAGTTATAATCGCTGTTTGCGTAGATTATCCAATACGTACTGGCCTGAAGTTGTAAGTAACCAAGTTTCATGGGTTAAAGCTGATGAGAATGCGGTAGAGGTGCAAGTTAGGAGAAGGAAATGGCGCCTGATAAGTCCACTCTTAGAACAAGTCCTACCTTGGCCTCGTCCAAAGATGTGGCCTTTATTGGAACCCTCAAGGAGCCAGATGTAGAAGAAGACCATGTGCTACATCGGAACGATTTGTCTATGATAAGGTGAAGAGGGTAGGAAAATCCTGGATTGGAGTGAAAGCTGTTGCCAATAATCGTGCTCTTACTGACGCACTTCACTCTCAAATGAAGCTACATAATTATGATGATCAATATTTCAGCAACTATAGCACCTGAAAGCATGCTACTATTGCAGTTGTGAAGATAAAATACAGATGTAGCATTCAGCCTTAGTTCTCTGGTTTCTTTGGTCTTCAGTATGAGCTGTATCAGTCCAAATTATCACTTAAGGTCCTGAAATTTGGACACTTTGGTACAGGATACTCTCGATATCTGAAATAGATTACTCTATTATTGATTAAGCAGAAATTGCAATGTTTAATTATTTTCCTATTCCTTCCAAATCATTTGAACTAAAAATCGAATATGATGTGTATAATTTTTCCATCTAGTGTGATGCCTAAGATGATACACGCATACATTTTGGATCTAATCTTTAATAAAATCACCAGCCTTAGACTCAAAATAAAGCTCATAACATTTTTCTTTCGCAATTAGTGTCAAACTTTGTCTAGGAAACTTGGATATTAGTTCATCACACACATAGAAAAATTGTTGGATGATTTAAACAATTTCTTAGCGTATTGAAAGTTTATGAAAATAATAACATTTTCACATAAAAAATATAGGAGGTAATCGCTATATGTATTGAGAGACTGGCACAATTTGAGCACTGGCTCTCTGCTTACTAAAACAATGCAACATTTGACCATGTTAGAACGTACCTGAACATGAATAATCCTGCACATATTTAGAACGTATTTTAACATTAATACGTCTGCCAGGTGCCAACGTATTCTGAATAGAATTGTCACTTCTATAATTTACAAGAATTATTACCAAGAAAGCGTACAAAAGTATATTAGACAAAACTGTCAGTTCCGAAAAACGTATGCTTGATGGAAGACTTCAGATTCTTCATTTAAATTTAGTTTAATAAATTGAACCATGGCCACTATTTAGTTTCCTTGTGAAAAAAATCATGGTGACCATTATTATTACTTCGAAACTCGTGGATGCAGAAAATAAGAACTGGAATGAGAGCAAGGGGACTGGAGAACATGGATTGGATGGAGAGAGACGAGTGGAGAAGAAAAATAAAACTTCAGGCACAGAAAGATGTGTAAACATTAAAATTCTGTATATTAATAAATAAATTATTATTGTTATTATTATTGTTGTTGTTATTATTATTATTATTATTATTATTATTATTATTATTATTATTATTATTATTATTATTATTATTATTATTATTATTGTTAATGTAATTTTTTTGTTACAGGTGGGTGCGGAATATTAAACACCATACCGTAAGTTTTTTTCTCGTTCTTTAGTCATTTTATTATATAATTTATGTAGTTTTGTTATAAATAATATATTCGCTTTGAGTTAAATAATTTATTTGTAAAGGTAACAAATATAACTTTTCTTTTAATATGGAAAAAATATATAGTCGCTGTACTTTTAATAATGTAAAGTAATGTCTATTAGCGAATGTGTTAATATATGCAAATTTTATTAACAAACAACGAGAAAAGATTTAATGAATCAGTATTTGCAATTACTCTTGACAAAGTTTGTATTTATGAAGTGTTGTATATTTATCGAATCTAGTATATATTTTTTTAATCAGATGTCGAGTATAACAAAATAAATTCATGGATATGATTAAGTAATTAAGATTACTATTTTTAGTATTGAAATTAATATATGTGGATCGAAATATATTTAAATAAAGTGTTAGAACGGAATATTTCCGATTTCAAACAGATAAAGAAGTTGAAACGGTTTAATAAAGTGTGTTTGTTGAATAGAGATTAAGAAGAGATTTGGAGAAACGTGAATTGAATAAATTTGATAAAGATTACTTTGCGACACATTTATATAATTCCTTGAAAACAATGATTCCGTTAGTATATTAGTTTGATATTTTAAGAAAAAGCGAAATCCCTTCCATAGTCTGTATTTATAATATCCCCAGTTCTTGAGAAAATTCCAAAACATTTAACTAAATTATAACTTCTTAAATTTACACTGGAAACTGCTCAACACAGCCTGAAATATACGTATTAAGTTGTGTATTTTTCAGTATTATCAAATTTAATTATTACCCAATTTTTCGTAAGTAATCCCACGAGTGATTTCCAATTTATCTAGAGGATTTGAAAAGAGTGGCATTTTTACACGCTTTATATTAGATAAATGGCGAGGTGAAACACGACTGTCATTGGTTTTAAACAACATTCATTGAGACGTGATTGGTCATTGACTCCCATTTGGGGCATGAGATAAATAGTCAGCATAATTTTTCATTTTTTAATGTTAAATATTTACTTTGCATGTTCCGCCTCATTGCCTTCTTTACGTATTTAACTAACAGTGTATTTTGTTTTCTTCTTTACTATGGCTCATATAGCCCACGTTGGGCCCTGGCATGAATTTTTGGTGTTTCTTGACCTATCTGATTTAGTTACGCATACTTCCCTGCCGATGTCATTAGTAAAATGTGGTCAGCATATTGCCTCGAGAGATACTATGGTAGACAACTAAGTTATTACTTAGATGGAGAAAATTGGATTACATTTTGGCCAGGCGCCTCTTTTTCAGAATTCAGGTTGTTTTACGACTTGGGAACCACGTCTTAAAAGTCCCTCTGGGACGACTTGTCCCTTGGATATTCCCATATAAATAATCCATCGACCTCGGCGGGATTTGAACTCACGACCCTCTGGATCAGAGGCAAGGACGACCGAGGCCACAATAGTATATTGATTTACCCAATCATTATTGCTGAACTCTCTGTTGTTGTAATGGACGGGATAATTGGTCCATCATGTTTCTCTGACTTACATCACACTATAAGTTAGAAACTTTTCAGTTCTGTTGAAACGCACGAGCTTTCATTCGCACTGCATTGTAGACGCGAGTGCTTTCAATCGTAGTTATACCTCATGCATAATGTAGACGTTAATATGTATACAGACGTAAGGAATCTTAGTTAAGGCCTACTAGTATCTGACTCATCGCTTGTACGCACAGTACATTCATACAAAAATAACCATTGCTAAGATAAACACATATATAAGACGAGTACTATTAATGCTAATAATTAGGGCTCGGACATGAGGTTAGATTAAGTGCACTCTTACTATAGATGCTATTGCTTGATGAGAGAGTGGTAGGGAGAGTAGTAGCAACATTCTGACTAGTATGGCATTTGTGCTGTACTGTTTATAGGAGGTACAGGCGGGTAATGAAATAAGTAGCTATTAATGGATTACAAGTTTATTCTGTTACGTACAATATTTTTATCCATTTAAATTAAAAGCTACAGTACATCAAAAAGTTAAATAAATGTATAATTTCCGTACATTAATTCTCTTTGTGCATCTATAAATACAGTGCTGCATACAGTATTACAAAAAATAACGAGTTCATTATTTCTGCAAAATTATTTCTTCATACAGTTTTAAATAAAGAGGAAACACAAGAAAGTATGTACGTTGTACATAATACAGTGAAATTTGTTCAAAGCAGAACCGCATGGGACAATTTTTTGTTCATATTATACAAAATTCCTCATTAAAAAAACTAAAACATTAATAATCTTCGATTACAGAGTACCGTATATGTCTTTTTGAGTATTTTGGATTAATTATAGTTTCGCTGCCTTTGAAAAGTGAAGTATAGTATGTAAAATGACTTCGACGGTAACGCCCGAAAAAAAGTCCTGTTTCGTCAGTGTTAAAAATGTCTCTTAGGCGCGTATCCTGAAATTAAAGCATGATATAAATTCTTCTATCCCCCTTCAACTCTATATTACACAATTTACAAAATATTTTATCTCCTTTTAGGCAAAAATACTCACGTACAAGTGAATTCATCTTCTGTGTTTGTTTTCGGCATGTTGCAATCATTCATCAGATCGTGGTGACCGGTATTATGACTTGACTGCATACTATACTTGTAGCAGCACAGCAAAGACGTCACTGACTGTGGCACTGCGCACGGGACAGGACTAACTACCTGTGTAGTCAACTGTTTGAAAGCGAAACGGCAATGAAAAGGCAATGAAGTCCGAACACTACTAATAATGTTAAACTATATATATATATTTTACGAGTGCCTTGTATACTTCCGTCGTCTTCAACTATAATGTTCCAATTAAAATTTCCGTTGATTTCACTCTAGGCATTTCGAAGCATGCTTCATCTTCTGGAGTCGTTGTAGTTGAATTATCTGTACATGTGTAGTAGAGGGTTTTGCTCATTAGGCATATTTTCGTTGAGAATGTTTGTATTCTTGACCTCCTTGATAATTTCGATTTCTTCTAAGATGTGTCTGTTGTTTTCCCTGTGTATAATTGACAATTATTATCGATGTTGTTAGAATTGTGGCCGCTTTCTGAAATATGTAAGCGAAATTTGATTTGCCTTCTCCTTTAATAAACTCTGCAAAATGTTCATTAAATTTGATTCTAAAACATCTAGATGTTCTACCAATGTAAATTTTTTCACAGTCGTTGCACGTGAGTTTACATATGTCTTTGTTTTTATATTTATTGTTTTTCCTCAACCTTGTTATATATTATGTTATTTAATTTGTTATTAGTTTTGTAGGGGGCACGCCGTAGCGTAGTGGTTAAGGCACTGAGCTACAAGCCGGAGGGTCCAGGGTTCAAGTCCCGTTGGGGTCAGGATTTTTAAACTGACCCAAACCCTCTGTCGGCACTATGACCCTGGGGTCGACTCAGCCTCTAACGGAAATGAGTACAAGACGCTTGTTCTGGGGGTAAAGGCGGCCGTCACGCAGGGCTGATTACCCGGCTGACATAAAGTGCCGATTGTCTAGAAAAAAGTGGGAGCCTTAACCTCCTACTACCCCAAGGGCCTCCGGGTCTGTTATGGGATCACTTTACTTTTACTTACTTTACTTAGTTTTGTAAGCTATTTTGATGTTTTTATCGTGTTTCCTGATATATTTTGCCAGTTTGATTGTTTGATAACTTGTGTAAGTAAAAGTAATCCAATTATTTGTTCTTATATTAATTTATTTTTCAAGTTTCGTCAATTTTTTAAAATCTTTTTTTCTTTTTTGTTTTCTGACCAATTTGTTTATTATATGTGAGTTATATCCATTATTGTAGCTAAATATTCTATATAATTTAGTTCCTTGAAGTAATTTGTTTTAATTGAAGGCAGTTTTATCATTCTCTTTATTATGCTGATGAAAGTACTCATTTCTTGTTGATATTGATGTATTGATTTGTTATGTATTTCTATGGTATTGGTGGTAGGTTTTCTGTAAATGCTTATGTCCAAACTTTTGTTGATTAAATTTTTAGATATTATTAGGTCCAGGTAGTTAATTATATTGTTTTTCTCTGATTATAAAGTGTATTGTATTTTATGGTGCATTTTGTTCAATTCATTCAATATTTCTGTATCTATATTATTTTCATTTTCGTATATTATTAATAAGTCATCAACATATCTTACTAGTATTTTAATTTTGTATTTTTCTTCAAGTTTTTCGTATTGTTTTTCTTCTAAGTTTTGCAAAAATATTTCTGATATTATACCTGAAGTTGCTAATAATGTGGGATTTTCAAAAAATACGCATGTTCATCTTTTTTTTTTTAAGATGTGAATTTTTGTCAAGGCGCAAATAATATTTTAATTAGTGTACCCCCAGTACGGCTGCGAGATAATAACTGGCCAATGTTGATGAAACAACATAAGCTGAAGAACAGACCGCACCATTAAGTTATAAGGTATCAGTGTGGAGTGGGACAGGTAAAAAGTACTTATAAAGGGAGGTGTTAAAACTAAGGGAAAATATACTTATGGATATTAATTTTTAGCAATCAACTTTCTAGAATACATACAGTCAGTAGCCTATATACATTAAGATATATTTTCCCCCGATAATTACACCTCATTGAAAGAGAGAGAGAAAAAAAAGAAGTATCTATTTTCTAACACAATATTAAATAATTAAATAAAGAAGCATCAAACTTTTTATTTATTCCAGCAGTATTACATTCAGAAAAGTGGTATATCACAAAATAACAGTAATGAAGTTTTAAGTAATAATATCTTATTATGAGATTAGCAACATAAAAGTAATGAGATGTTGCAGACTTTATTTTTGTAGTAACAACAGTATATTTCCGTTTTATGGACTCAATTATTTAGATTTATCAGTTCTAACTTGCGTATATTAAAAGCATTCTATATGATTTTCTGGATATTGCATTCTGCATAAGACAATATTGTGCACTTATTTATCCCTTAAATAAAAAAAAAATCATATCGGATACATCAATTGGTTTCATTCATTTAATCATTTTAATAAAAACAGATGAAAACTAACGAGAAGAGATTACCATTTTATTTTTTTTAGAATTTCTCAATATACCTGAATAATAACAGTTACGCATCATTTCGTTTTCACTACGATTCGCCATATTTAAATTACTGGCACGAGAAATATGTATTTTGCAAATATAAGGGTTATATAATGTTAGAGTGATTTGTCTGATATATATGCATGATTTACAGAACTTTAAGCACCAGAATAAATAAATAAATAAATATCTTTATGATCTTATGCTAATTTTTGTAACGTAAATGTAAAATAACAATACATTCGAAAATGTACTGATTTTTACATAATGGATGGTCTTAAATTATAAATAGTTTTATTTTTGAAAATGTTTATATGAAAGTACCTTCATAAATAATATAACGAACATACCGGTAGAAAAGTAAATATAATTTACCTGATTCTTTTCTTGGTGTCTCCATCATCGTCAGCGTAGTCGCAGTTCTTGTTATTTGGAGATCAACATCAATTTGAGACTGTAAGTGATTTAGCGTGGTTCCCAGCCGCAATCCTTGAGAGTATTCACTGTAGTATATGCGTCGTCACTGTTGATGATGTCGTGAGTCTTCTTATTTGCAGGGACAACACCGACTAAAGACGCTATATGGTATTGGAAACCCAAGCTGTCATCCCTGAAGTTCAGCCATTGTAGCATCTGCGTTGTCACTGTTGATGATGATGTCGTGAATCTTCTTATTCGGAGGGACGACACCGACTGAAGACACTGGATGGTATTACAAAGACTCAAGCAGCCATCTCTGAAGTTCAGTCCTTGTAGCATCTGCGTTGTCACAGTTGATGATGTTGTGAATCTTCTTATTCGAAGGGAGGGCAACACCGACTAAAGACACTAGATGGTATTGCGATGACCCAAGCTGCCATCTCTGAAGTGCAGTCCTTGTAGCACCTGCGTTGTCACAGTTGATGATGTCGTGAGTCTTCTTATTAGAAGGGGGGCCAACACCGACTGAAGACACTAGATGGTATTTCGAAGACCCAAGCTGCCATCTCTGAAGTGCAGTCCTTGTAGCATCTGCGTTGTCACAGTTGATGATGTCGTGAGTCTTCTTATAAGAAGGGGGGGGGGCCAACACCGACTGAAGACACTAGATGGTATTTCGAAAAGCCAAGCTGCCATCCCAGAAGTGCAGTACTTGTAGTATCTCCGTCGTCACTGTTGATGATGCCGTGAGTCTTCTTATTCGGAGGAACAACACCAACTGAAGACACTAGATGGTATTGCGAAGACCCAAGCTGCCATCTCTGAAGTGCAGTCCGTGTAGCATCTGCGTTGTCACAGTTGATGATGTCGTGAGTCTTCTTATTAGAAGGGGGGGGGCAACACCGACTGAAGACACTAGATGGTATTTCGAAGACCCAAGCTGCCATCTCTGAAGTGCAGTCCTTGTAGCATCTGCGTTGTCACAGTTGATGATGTCTTGAGTCTTCTTATTAGAAGGGGGGGCCAACACCGACTGAAGACACTAGATGGAATTTCGAAGACCCAAGCTGCCATCCCTGAAGTGCAGTACTTGTAGTATCTCCGTCGTCACTGTTGATGATGCCGTGAGTCTTCTTATTCGGAGGAACAACACCAACTGAAGACACGTTGATGATGCCGTGAGTCTTCTTATTCGGAGGAACAACACCAACTGAAGACACTAGTGAAAATGCGAAGACCCAAGCTGCCATCCCTGAAGTGCAGTCCTTGTAGTATCTGCGTGTTCACTGTTGATGATGCCGTGAGTCTTCTTATTCGGAGGATCAACTCCGACTGAAGACACTAGATGGAATTGCGAAGACCCAAGATATCATCCCTGAAGTGCAGTACCTGCAGTATCTCCGTTGTCACTGTTGATGTCGTGAATCTTCTTATTCGGAGGGAAATCACCGACTGAAGACACTACATGGTATTGCGAAGACCCAAGCTGCCATCTCTGAAGTTCAGTCCTTGTAGCATCTGCGTTGTCACTATTGATGATGATGTCGTGAATCTTCTTATTCGGAGGGACAACACCTACTGAAGACACTGGATGGTATTGCAAAGACCCAAGCTGCCATCTCTGAAGTTCAGTCCTTGTAGCATCTGCGTTGTCACTGTTGATTATGTGATGAGTCTTCTTATTCGAAGGGAGGGCAACACCGTCTGAAGACACTAGATGGTATTTCGAAGACCCAAGTTGCCATCACTGAAGTGCAGTACTTGTATCTTTGTCGTCACAGTTGATGATGTCGTGAGTCTTCTTATTCTGAGGGACAACACCGACTAAAGACACTAGATGGTACTGCGAAGAACCAAGACTCCATCCCTGAAGTGCAGTGCTTGTAGTATCTGCGTCGTCACTGTTGATGATGTCGGGAGTCTTCTTAATCGGAGGGACAACACCAACTGAAGACACCAGATGGAATTGCGAAGACCCAAGCTGCCATCCCTGAAGTTCAGTCCTTGTAGTATTTGCGTTGTCACTATTGATGATGTCGTGAGTCTTCTTATTCGGAGGGACTACACCGGTTAAAGACACTAGATGGTTTTGCGAAGACCCAAGCTGCCATCCCTGAAGTGCAGTATCTGCGTCGTCACTGTTGATGATGCCGTGAGTCTTCTTAATCGGAGGGACAAACCAACTGAAGACACTAGATGAAAATGCGAAGACCCAAGCTGCCATCCCTGAAGTGCAGTCCTTGTAGTATCTGCGTCGTCACTGTTGATGATGCCGTGAGTCTTCTTATTCGGAGGTACAACTCCGACTGAAGACACTAGATGGTATTGTGAAGAACCAAGCTGCCATCCCTGAAGTTCAGTCCTTGTAGTGTCTGCGTTGTCACTGTTGATGATGATGATGTCGTGAATCTTCTTATTCGGAGGGACTACACCGACTGAAGACACTAGATCGTATTGCGAAGACCCAAGCTGCCATCTCTGAAGTTCAGTCCTTGTAGCATCTCCGTTGTCACTGTTCATGATGTCGTGAGTCTTCTTATTCGAAGGGAGGGCAACGCCGACTGAAGACACTAGATGGTATTTCGAAGACCCCATTTGCCATCCTTGAAGTGCAGTAGGCCCTACTTGTTGTATCTGCGTCGTCACTGTTGATGATGTTGTAAGTCTTCTTATTCGAAGAGACAACAGCGACTAAAGACTCTAGACAGTATTGGTAAGATCCAAGCTGCCATCCCTGATGTGCAGTCCTTGTACTAATTGCGTTGTCACTATTGATGATGTCGTGAGTCTTCTTATTCGGAGGGACTACACCGGCTAAAGACAGTAGATGGATTTGCGAGGACCCAAGCTGCCATCCCTGAAGTGCATTCCTTGTAGTATCTGCGTCGTCACTGTTGATAATGCCGTGAGTCTTCTTAATCGGAGAGACAACACCAACTGAAGACACTATATGGAATTGCGAAGACCCAAGCTGCCATCCCTGAAGTTCAGTCCTTGTAGTATCTGCGTCGTCACTGTTGATGATGTCGTGAGTGTTCTTATTCGGAGGGACAGCATCGTCTAAAGACACTAGATCGTATTATGAAGACCCAAGCTGCCATCCTTGAAGTGCAGTCCTTATAGTATCTGCGTTGTCACTGTTGATGATGTTGTGAGTCTTCTTAATCGGAGGGACAACACCAACTGAAGACACTAGATGGAATTGCGTAAACCCAAGCTGCCATCCCTGAAGTACAGTCCTTGTAGTATCTGCGTCGTCACTGTTGATGATGCCGTGTGCCTTCTTATTCAGAGGAACATCAGGGACTAAATACACTAGATGGTATTGCGAAGACCCAAGCTGTCATCCCTGATGTGCAGTCGTTGTAGTATCTGCGTCGTCACTGTTGATAATGCTGTGTGTCTTCTTATTCAGAGGAACAACAGCGAATAAATACAATAGATGTTATTGTGAAAATCCAACCTGCCATCTCTGAAGTGCAGTCCTTGGATCTGCGTCGTCACTGTTGATGATGTCGTGAGTCTTCTTATTCAGAGGAACAACAGCGACTAAATACACTAGATGGTATTGTGAAGACCCAAGCTGCCATCCCTGATGTGCAGTCCTTGTAGTATCTGCGTCGTCACTGTTGATGATGACGTGAGTCTTCTTATTCAGAGGGACAACACCGACTAAAGACACTAGATGGTATTGCGAAGACCTAAGCTGCCATCCCTGATGTGCAGTCGTTGTAGTATCTGCGTCGTCATTGTTGATGATGCCGTGAGTCTTCTTATTCGGAGGGACAACACCGACTAAATACACTAGATGGTATTGCGAAGTCCCTAGCTGCCGTCCCTGAAGTGCAGTCCTTGTAGCATGCTGCCATCCCTGAAGTTCAGTCCTTGTAGTATCTGCGTCGTTGTCGCTGTCGCACAGTGATCCAGAAAGTAAAAAAAAAAAAATCCGGCAAAAATGGAAATTGTTACTTTTCATTAGAGGGAAAAAACGTTAACAGTCCTCCACACAAGTAGATGGGGTACCAATCTGACAAATAAATTACTCCCTAATATTGCTATTATACATAATTTTCGGGCCGCGAAATTATGGATCATAAAAACGGAATGTCTATGCCAAATTTTGGATATATTAAAACTTTTGTGATAATTAATTTAATTCCTCTCACTATACTCTTGTTAAAGAGACTTATATCTTCTTACTAATGCACAGAAAAAGAGGCCACATCTACGTTATAACAAAATTAGTGGCATTTATTTCGGACTTCAAAAACGGAAGTTATCTTGAGTTACAAGGCTTGCTGCCATTTCCGACCACGATTCCTAAAGTCAAGTACACTTTTAATTTTGATAAGCTGGCACGGGCGAAAACGTGTGCTAAAGGTTGCTAATTCAGATTTACGTAGCACATTAATGTACTCACGTTATGCAGATAACGCGTGATCTTGCAGTCAGTGCGTGTGCTTGCATCCAAGACGAGAAATGTTTTTTTCGCTATAATAACTGTTAGCTAAAGGGGAATAGTAGTGGAGTGCCTCTAAAATAAGACAGTTCTTTTAGCTTCCTAATATCTAAACTTTGAAACACGTATAATTTGCTGTGGTTTCTTATGGAATTTTACCAATCTAAAAGGGAACTTTACGATGTTCACTGTGAAAAATCAAATGACGGCCTGAATAATAAATCAAACTTGGAATTACGATGGAATGAGGAAAAGCGATTGGAAACATTTAAGATGTGGATATGGAGAAGGATGGAACGTATAAAATGAACACCCAAAATGAAAATAAAGATGTGACTGACTGAGTGGATGAATAAAGAAAAATGCTGAAACTCTTGAAGAAGAGGAAATTAAATTGGATTGGTCACTGACTAAGAAGAAACTGCCTGTTGACGGATGCCCTAGAAGGAATGGTCAACGGAAGGAAGATTACAGGCAGAAAAAAGACATAGGTTGATTGTATTAAAGAAATGGTTTGTATGCGGATACAAAGAAATGAAGGCTGAGTTAAGGAAAGAGTGGAGAATGCTGAGAATGTATGTATATATGTATATAAAATAAAACAATTAATGACATAGAATAAATATAATCCTACGACTATTTATTGTAAATATTACGTAACATGGTTGAGCGATAGACCTTAAGGTCTTAACTTTTCCGGATAATAGATAACTTATTATTTTTAATATTATCATTATTATTATTATTATTATTATTATTATTATTATTATTATTATTATTATTATTATTATTATTATTATTATTATTATTATTATTATTATTATTATTATTATATTAAACGAAGATATATTAATGCGACTAGTATTGCCTGCCAGCTTCAGGAGAGTTGACAAGGGGACGGCCTGAATATTTCGGATGGTACCCAGACGTCTATTTATACCGTATAGGATTCCCCGGGGACCCAACACACATAACAGTTGATGGTATTTTACAAATTACAGATAATATTGACGATAGCTGAAATTTTGATTTGATTTATTTTAACTCTGTATTTTAATCTGTACATTAAATTGATCTTTTTTATTAAAATAAACGTATTAATTGGTTTTTAAGAAGTTGATTTTTTTTTCATTCATATACCCGAGTTTGTTATTTATAATACTATTAATTAATATATTACAGTTATTCTTCTTACTCAATTCTTTATACTTAAAATCGCGACAACGCTAATATTTGCTTACTTTTGCTACGGCAACATTATACCATCGTGTTTGTAATATTATTATCTACATTTGTATATGCAATTATATGAGGAGACTTCATGAGATTTAATTACTAATACACACTAACCTATCTGTAGCTGGCAACCTTTCATTATATCTTGGGGAAAAAGATAGGTAAGCTCACTTCGGCGTTTTATTTATATCCGTTTACTCTTGATTGGTGATTTTTTTTAGAAAGTACATAACAATAATTATAAAAAAAATAATGAAATACTTTTTAATTAAAGATACTTGTGCAGGGATGTGGAATGGCAACCCTACCACATTTTGTTTAATTATATAGCCTATTATTTAATTTGTATAAAATGTTAATTTTATTAGGAAACCCGATGAGGGAAGGTGGAATTAAGTCCGGATCATAGACTACAATATAAGCTTGTAAGAGTACAAGCATACGAAAAGCATGCTAATATATATCCGTCATATAATCGTATACTTAAAAGTAAATAACGTTATCATAGTAAGGATGCTTAATGAATCTTTTGGAGATGCGCAAATGGATCATACAACCTGGCGTATAGTTGAATTACAAGATCCAGATTTCATTATTATATTATTATTTTTATTTTCTAAATGCATAGGGCTATTGCGATTATAGATTGATCTATTTTTAAAGTATCTCGTAAATAAGTTGTGTTAGTAAAAATCCATCATTAACTCGTCAGCGTGGAGCGACGTGACGTGTACGCAAGTTGAATTCTTCACCAAATGCGGAACGACGTGACATGTACGCTAGCTGCACGCACTGCTTTAAACTGTAATTATGACCTTTGTGTTTACATTAACTATTTACAGTTTATACAAATTTTATGTAGAGACTTCAAAGTTTATATTGGTGCATATATTAACTGATTTCGGCCCTCAGTAACAAGTTAAAATAATTTTATATTTGCATTTATTCTTGCGGCCTCTGACATTTTTCTTAAATTTATAACTTGATAAAGGATTTCTTTTAAAACTAAATTCGCCTTTTTTTGTAGATTAGCTTGTCTATCAAATTGAATCTATTTTCAAATATCTTCATTTTTAATAATAATGTCGCAAAATTCAGTATATATAAAGACCCAACAAAGTTATTTCCGATTTACGTTACAGTACAGGACCACAATAGTAAATTTCAGATATATATATATATATATATATTTCAAATGACGATATCCTTACATTATGGAAAGGTAGTTAGTCTACAATTCAGTCAGTATCTAAAAGGTAAAGTGGTCCACTACAGACCTTAGAAGGTTCTTGGGATATTAGGAGGTTAAGGCTCCCACTTTTCTAAACTATCGGTACTTGATGTAAGCCGAGTACTTATTTCTGTATGACGGCCCATAACAAGCATCTGGTACTAATTTCAGTTAGAGGCTGAGTCAACCCCGGGTTCACGGTGCCGCCTGAAGGTTTGGTTCAGTTTAAAAATCCTGATCCACCGGGACTCAAACCCTCGATCTTCCGGCTTGTAGCATGTTGATCTTTTAAGTACACACCTCCGGTGAAACTATTATAGTCATATTTCATCAACTGGTTTCGGTTTGGAAACCAGAAGAAAGGCTTGAAATTTAGAGTTGATGAAGGTCTTAGTACAACAGGTCTGATGTGTAGAAAGACCATTTTTTGAAGGCACACGACCTAAAATAATGTTTCCAAAGTGTTAGAAAGACACATTTGGAGAAGGCTGCCCCCCCCTACAAGGAAGAAAGTCAGCGCATAGAAGCAATGTGTTTGTAATAAACATGAACAAAGTAAACACAAGGGGAAAAAATACACTTATTGTTGCCCGAGTGTCAAACAGCTGGTTTACATTTTGAAGATTTATCACACCAATTTTTTAAGTTCATACTTTTTTTTTCAAGACCCTTTTCTTTGTGAAAATATTTCGTTTTGTTGTTAGGTAAAGCCGGTTCTCTGAATTCTTCAAAGAATCCCTAGTGCAATACACTGTGTCACTTATGTGAGAAGTTTACAAAAAGGACCTATTTCAACTGTGGCACAACAACCATAAATAAGTCTGCAAAAAATGCAGAGATGTTATGTGAGAACCGTAACAAATTTAATTAATTAAATATTATATTAAGGGTTCACCATAAACGAATTGCAAAAACATTTAAATTACTCAAGATATATCAATTTAAATGCGTTATTGGAATACTGGCACTGAACGGCTGAGTTTAAATACCGGTGAACTTCATCCCGCATCAGAGTATTCTCGGCCATTTAAATCCATCCGCTCTGAAGGGTTAACTAATTAATATTTTGCAAATAACTAATTAAAGGCCCTCGCACCAATTATGCAGACCCATATTTTTTGTTATTCCTACACGCGTGGATGGATTTGAGGCCAAAATAGTAACTTCCAGATTCTTGCCGATTTTTTCGCTTTCTGCTCACTGTGCGTCATAATCACTGAAGCTGCAGACCTTGTTATTCGGAGATTAACGCCAACTGTGTAGAGTTGCGTGGACACGAGCCGCATTCCCTGGAGTGTGGTATCTCGCATCACCATCGCTAGGACAAAAACAACAGATTCTAATAGTTTTTGTGATGGACTGGAGTAATTAAAATACAAAATTTTGCATAAGGTCATTTAATATAGTTTATATGCTTGGTTTATATTTAGTATTTATACTTTTCGTGTAATCAACATATATAACGAAGCAATTCCATAAATCACTCTAACATATGAGCAAAATCATCATATTGTTTAATATCTTAATATAGGCCTAAAGGTTGGGTGGGTTTTGTTTGTTTTACATAAGTTATATCTATATGTAGTGTCAGTTGTAAGAAAATTATTTTATAGATCAGTGTTGCATGAACTAAAGACAATATCCCTGAATTACTGTACCCATATAATATAAATTTAGGTGTAATGTAAAACTATTTGTAGTTCCACCTAATATAAAATATTCAGGGTAGAATACAGAAAAATATTTTGTCATTTGATTTGGCTTAGAAAATTAAATAGTCTATGTGATGTGTAATTATTTCTACAATAATAATTTTCCCCAACTATAAATAAATATTTTGTTCCTTAAATTTGTATCCCCAATATCTCCCTGATTGGTTCGATTTTCTTCATTCAATTTCTGACAACATCAATCGTATGATATTTGTCTCTGCTCTCGTATTCCATTATGACATCATCTTAGTATCCTCTCTTCTTTTGTCTTTTTTCAGATGGCAAACGTTAAATGCCTTTCTTCAACCGTGTTTTAAACATTCTCTTCTTTTCTACCATTTACTTGTCCTTTTTTTAATACTGATTGGCATCCTTCTCAGTTATCTGTAATAATAATAATAATAATAATAATAATAATAATAATAATAATTATAATATCAATAATAATAATATCAATAATAATAATAATAATAATATCAATAATAATAATATCAATAATAATAATATCAATAATAATAATATCAATAATAATAATAATAATAATAATAATAATAATAATAATAATAATAATAATAATCTTGTAAGCCCGTGTTTCCCTTAACAGATATTTAGGCGCTCTTTCCCTACAGGGAAGAATTTGAACCATACTAATATAGTTACACTTGTTTTCGTAAAGATGTCATTTGAGTGGTCCGTGGTCAGCGTTCCGCCTCACACTGACATCTAGGAAATCAAGGTTAAACTAGGACGGGAAAATTCGGTAAATTTTGCTTAGAGGCCTTTTCATTCAGGCTTAAGGACCTTTTACGAGTCTGAAAATCTTCAGACTTGGGTCCCATGGCTTAAAGTCCCTCCCGGAGGACTTGCTCCTTGGATTTTTCCATCCTAAAAAACTCATCGATCCCGACCGGGTTTGAACCCGCGACCCCCGGGACCAGAGGCAAGGAGCTTAGTAACTAGTCCACCGCGGCCGATCAATAATAATAATAATAACAATAATAATTATAATTTGCCCTTTGCAAAAATATAATTTGTTGCTTATTTATCTAATGTGTAAAATTCTGTCTGGTATAACACTGTGTACATTCTCTGAGACAATAAAGTTATTGTACCTGGCATCACTATAGACTTCTAGCACGGGTAAAGAAGCGAGAGGTTTATACATGTACAACTGTGTGATTATGACTTATGACAGGATGTATTGATACAGTCTGTCAAACTCATGTTACTATTCCTATCAGTGAGATATATTTTTAAATAATTTTCTGTCAATATAATGTTTCACAATATTATAGCAAAAGCAGCCTTAAAATTTGGCATTGAAATGTGGATACTGAGAAAGAGGGGTACACGAAGATTGGAAGCAGCAGAAATGACATTTCTCAGACAAATACTGGGGGTAACACGTATGGATCGTATAAGTGGATATATCATGCAAAAATTTAATGCAATAAATATAGTGCAGGAAATTAAAGAATACCAACAAAATTGGCTACAGCAAGTAAGAAGAATGACCAAGGACAGAATCCCTTAGCAGGCTTTAACCTACAAACCGAGGGGTAAACGAGACATTGAACGACCACTGACTGCAGACTCATCTGGAGGAAACAGGAACAGGCTAATAAAAAACCTGAACCTTAACTGTTCGTGATGACGTTGGGATGATGGATATAATTTTTACTCTAAAATGTCCTACGCTTGTTAAATAATACTGTTTTATACATATTTTACTCTTATAAAGTCCTACTACAACTGCTGCACTCATTTTGTTCAATATAACCTACAACGGTATCCCACGCCGTAGCCTAGTGGTAATGGCAAGAGATCTTGGCGCAGAGCTACACGGGACTTGCGTTGGTTCAGGTCTCCGTGGAGGAAGAAATTTTTCTCATAGAATTTCGGCCAGTATGGGATCGATTCCCACCCAGCATCGTGAGAAAATTGTATAGCTACAATAAGTACCTTCTCCTAGTTGAGAAAACCAGCTATAACGGCTGGGGGACCCGACATATTGACCACATATCATCCCTACACTGATAGGACGTTTGTTTGTCTCTGTGATAACACATGTGAATGTGAGGCCAATAGCCGGATGGTATGCCAAGTGCCTGTCTCGCCATGGAGTTAAAGTTAACCTAAAACGGTATGCGACGAATTCAATTTTTTAGGAATATACAATTCATATATCAATTTAGGTTTATATAGATTGGATCGTCATTTTACACTTTTTTTTACCAAGATATACGATACATGTAAATATAAGCCAAAAACTAGATCGAAGAGTAATTTGTTCATAGCTATTAGTTTACAAAAATGATAATAGAATCAGCGAATTTTGGAACTACGGCCTGTGACATCAAATCTATTTCACAAGTATTTCAGTTTCTTTCTATAAAAGTAAACTTGTGGTTTAGTTGGTTTATGTACTTTAAGTAATAATGTTAAATTAATTTCACATATTGTGCTCTACTTTTCATGTTTTGCGGATTTTGTACGCTCTAAATCCGGTCTTACGTTTTTCCGCTAGATGTCCTTCTATCCTATTCCGGCATTTGTAGACTAATAGGACTTCAAGAAAACACAAATGTTAACAGCAATATTTCCGATGTATATTTCACCAGGTTCTGTTTATATTTTCAAGAAGTGATAAGGCTGCAACATGATTATAAGTTAAATTACTTATAAATGTATCTGAACATAATTGTATTTTGGTCTGATGCGCAACCGCTGCACCTCCACGGTTGTGAGAGGCCAGCGTGATGATCCGTATACTCGAGGTTTGAAGAGAAATCTCGATAGTTCCCTTAACGTGAGTCCTTTCCCTCCTGACGGCACGTCAGTCAGACATAGTGTGATTTTTAAAATACTTTTTTAGGTGCTTAATTTTCTCTACGTACATTTGGTTATGTGGGAATTGAGGAGCAATCCTTCAAGAACAAAAAGCACTTTGGACAGCTACTGTGAGAATATCATTTGCCATATGGATTGCATATTACTGAGACATCTGTTTTTATATTTTACCGAATTGTACAGAAAGTTATAGATGTTTTGCACAACATTTTCATGATAGATCGGCGTCATAATGGCTACAATTCAAACCCGAACAAATTATCTAAAACGATTTCGAGCCTAATAATACAATGGTGAAAAATTACACTTTTTTTTCTGCAAAAATTATAAACTGATTTTATATGTTCAGGGCCCATATTTTCATATTTATGTGCGATATATTGTACTATTTTTGTTTTTTTTAAATTAATTTTTCTTCGCTGAAAAATAAAAAAAACTCTTTTCGCTACTTTATGAATTTTTCCCCCCGCACCGATTTTTTTTGGAAATATATTAATTGAATTCCTACGACTTTCCTCCTAATTTTCAAATGTGGCCAGGATTTTTTTAATAACTCCATTTACTCTGGCCTATAAATAACTACTGTGCAATGGAGCTGCCTTAGTATAGCTAGGAATTAAGAATAAAATTATGTAAGTAAACAATTGGCCGTACGGAGAAGAATTTGAAACCATCCAATCACATAGGATACTTGTCAGTATTTGTTTGAAAAATTTCTTGACTTAGTACTTAGTACCTACATTCGAAACGCATTTTGTCCAATAGTTACGTATTTAAATATATCAGTGATATTATAATTTGTAATTAAAATATTTTAGTTACCTTTATGGGCATATATAACATCATTGTATTTAGTTTGAGAATAAATTTACCACATTCCTTCTCAACGCTTTCCCGATGCTGCAGCAGGCGCTACGACAGTAAAATATTGGCACTTTAACTTCAAGTTTATCTTGTAATTATTATCCCCGGTTTCACCATCGGCTTATACTGATTATGTATCAATCATCTTCAATATTCAATATTGACATTGCTAACTAAAGAATTTATAGAGAAAATATATTTTAAATATAAGATGTTGCTATGAAACGATTTGAAATATTGTTAATGATGTAATAATACTTTAACTAGTTGATTCTTAATATTTTAATAGATATTGGCTAGCAGTATGCTATAATTAATAATAATAATAATAATAATAATAATAATAATAATAATACAAGATAAAAGTTAAAAATTAAAATATACCTTTTAGGCAGGTGGTGTCTTCAACTTGTTAAAATGGTGTATATAAAATTAATTGGAGCGCTTTCGGAAGTTAACTTCCATCCTCGGCTAGTTAAGTCTCGTAGACTGCGATGTGCAGGACATGTGGCACGTATGGGGAATGAAAGACGTGCATGAATGCTTCTTGTAGGAAAACCAGAAGGAAAACGCCCAGTTGGTAGACCAAGAATGAGGTGGGAGAATAATATTATCTATGATTTGAGGGACGTAGATTATACAGGGAATGATTGGAAAGCATTAGCTCAGGATAAGGATGTATGGAGAGCTTATGTCTGCGCGGCAATGAACCTACGGGTTCGATAGTGCCAGTGAGTAAGGAAGTAAGGTATTTGAATACAGACACTTCTTCAAAATTTCCCTCATTTGTTATTAACTGTCCGGAGAAACAATTGTAAATCATCAAATTCTATTACATTGATTTATACCGTATACAATAATTGAATCTGTCATCCTTCAGTATGTTATAAATTTGGATTTCCACTATTAACATTGTATATAATCAGGTTGAATAATAAAACTCTGAATCTGTGAAAAGGGTTAAAACATGCGGATATTAATTAGAACAACTGTGAAACATGATGTAGTGTAATTTAATTTAAGAATGCAAGTAGGTTTTCATAATAGAAAACAACCACTAGAATAAGTAACATATTTTAATTATTTGTGTTATAATTTTACTATAAACACAACAACTGAAAGCGACATAAATATGAAACTGTGGAAAATCCAAATTATATGCGAAATTATACATAAAACATTAAAGAACAAAACAAGAAGAGATACTAGACTGAAGTTTTATAAAACATTAGCAGTTCCCGCATTACTTTATGGGAGTGAAGCTTGGGTAATGACCAAAAAATTACAAAGTAGAATTCAAAGCGTAGAAAATAAACTTCCTTAGAAGATCAAAAGGCTGCACAAGATTGGATTGGATAAAGAATGAAGATATAACAACAGAGTTAAATAAATAAATATTATATATATATATATATATATGGTATGATAAGAAAAATAAATGCCTGGACGGGATTCTTATATATGATATTATATATATATATATATATATATATATATATTCTATATATATAGCGAAGACAGAGTTCTCGCGACATCTAGTAATAATGGAGAATATAATACATATATAAGAAAAATAAGTGTTTGAATTGGATTCGCCTGGTAGTGTAATGGATATCACGCTGAGGTACAGACTCAGAGATCCGGGTTCGAATCCCGTCCAGGCATTTATTTTTCTTATCATACCATATTAAGCTTGCATTGCTCAATGTTAAACATTTAATTATAATATATATATATATATATATATATATATATATATTTACCCATTGAATAATAGAATCAAAGAATATAGAGATAAATGGTTTAGAAATGTAGAAAGAATGAATGTAACAAGGTTACCGAAAGCGGCATTTAACTACACGCCAAGAGGTTCAAGGGATGTAGGAAGGCCAGTGAAAACTTGGACAAGAACAACTGTGAGGCGGAACAAGCGATTTGCCTATCCCGTGAAGTGAAGAAGAAGAAGAATGCAAGTAGGTGGAAGATAATTATTGGGATCTTCATGCCGTTACAATGCGAAAGCCACTCCTAAACGTTCCGCAACAGCAGCTGTGTGTTAAGTAAAACAATAGCTTGATCTCCACCCCAAGTCCAAAATGACTTCAGTAGGCAGATGATTAAATTATCTTTTTCTCAAGAAGGAACATCCTTCAATGTTAGACGTACACCTAATATATAAAAATGTATGTTTGTTTGCTTGATTGTACTTCATGCACGGCCATACCGTTCGTCCGATTGTGATGGGGCTTTTTGTAAATTATTCAGGAGATTCCCGGGATGAACATAGGTGATAAGGGAGTTGTGATACTCATTTCATACAACCCATAAATATCGCCCTTTTTAGTGGAAAACGTGAAAAAAGTAGTTCTTTGGACGCTTAAATGGCTTACGCTGCCTAAACCATAACAAATACACAAAATTAATGTACACAGAATTTAATATCTCAGAAAGCTCTACAAAAAAAGTTGGCGATAGCATATGTTTATCTCTTACGGATAACTCACAATAACCATTTTTGTTTTTTATTGATGCCAAGAAGATCGAGACAAGGCCTGTGCAAGCATAGCAGCACATGGCGGGTATTCTTTTACGGATAACTCACAATAACGAATTTTATCTTTTAGCTCATTTATGCCAAGAAGATCGAGAAAAGTAGATTCCCGGGAAGCACCGGGTAATCAGCACAGAAAATGTTAAAATAATTACGATATACATTTATAATTATTTTTCATTTCATTTATACAACTAATCATAAGAAGTACTCTTTTTTATTTCAGCTCATTTATGCCAAGAAGATCGGGATGAGTAGATTCCCGGACAACGCCGGGTAAACAGCACGGGGTATCTAAAAATTATTACGATATAATGTTTTCCCTCTACTTATTTAACTAAACATAAAACACATTAATTTTCGTATTTCAGCTCATTTATGTCAAGAAGATCGGGATAAGTAGATTCCCGGGCAACGCCGGGTAATCAGCACGGGGTATCTACAAAATATAAATTTATAATTATTTTTCCTTTTACTTATTCAACTAAACAAAAAAAACACATTAATTTTCATTTATTTACGCGTAGCAGCACACGCAGGTTATTAGCTAGTTTCTTATAAACAGATGTCATGTGACATGAATTCTTTTAAGAAAATCTCATTTTCAGGGCATCATGGGTTTTAGAAACTTAAATTACTTATCTTTCATTTCATTCGTATTTATATAATTTTAAATCTACTTTAATTTATGGATAATTATTATTGTTAACAAAATTGATTGCAATAGAATATTTGTAGATTATTTACAACGTGTGACACGAAAAATTTGTGCATATTCCAATCATATACCATGTGCATACGCAAAAACGCGAAGCGGTTTACACTTGGTGATCAACGTATACACGATATTTATTTATTTTTTTATAAAAAGCCTATGTTTTCCCTTTACAGAGATTTAGGCGCTCTCCCCCTACAGGGAAGAATTTGAGCCATACTAATTTAGTTACACTTTTTTTTCGTATATATGTAATTTTGAGTGATCCGTGGTCAGCGTTCTGCCTCATACTGACATCTAGGAAACCAAGGTAGTACTAGGACGGGAAAATTCGGCAAATTTTGCTTAGAGGCCTTTTCATTCAGGCTTAAGGATTTTTTACGAGCTTGAAAATCTTCAGACTCGGGAACCACGGCTTAAAGTCCCTCCCGGAGGACTTGCTCCTTGGATTTTTCCGTCCTAAAAATTCCATCGACCCCCGCCGGGTTTGAACCCGCGACCCTCGGGACCAGAGGCAAGGAGCATAACCACTAGTCCACCGCGGCCGATTACACGATATTTAACGAACCTAAAAACTAACCTGACGCAATTTAAGTACTCTAACCTATGAAAGAATGCAAAACCTAAAAACTAACCTGACGCAATTTAAGTACGCTAACCTGTGAAAGAATGCAACGCCCAAAAATAATTAGTAAATTATGAAATTCTGAAGTATACGTGTACAGTTAATAGTACGTACTCTATGTTGGCTGCACTGGAACACGACTTTGTTTTTGCTTAGACTATTAGTTAAAATCGATATTGCTGCCACGTCTCCATGCTACGTATGTAGTTAAATATTATAAAAAAACATATTGATAAAAACATATTGAAATAATCGTTACAAAAAATGTAAAAATCATTGTAAATGGTCGGAAATAATTTGAAAAATGGAAACTTAACAATAAAATTTGACAGGAGTTTATGAAGGAATTTAAAAACGTTGCGTCACGGGTTGTAAAGAATAGCCGATTATTTAATTATTTGTTGAATTGTATTAATTTATCCAACAATTAATTAATATATCTTGATCATAAAGTAAATGCTTAGAGAACTAGGGTTTGTCGCTTCTAAAATTTGTTATGTGTCCTTTAAATTGCGTAGTTATTTTATGTTTGCCATTTTTTATTTGTACCTTTCTTCATTTAACCCTAGTGCATGAAATGTCTGTGGCCTATGTGTAATTCACTTTTAACCTCTCATGCTCACCAGACAGTGTCACAGTGAGAGGCCTACCTAGATTTATGGTTAAAATTATTAATAGCACTTCGAAGGTAGCAAGGGGCATTACAAAACAAGGAATACATACCTAAACTAGATATTTAACCTCCCGACACAGTCATAGTGGAAAGGGCAAAGTCTTCTTCTTCTTCTTCACTTCCTGGTTTAGGCAAGAGTTGCCTGTTCCGTCTTCACTAATAGATCTAAGACCATCTCTTCCGAGGACGTCCGACATCTCTTCTTCCTCTTGGAAAATAATGGAAGATTTTATTTGGTAATCTACTTTCTTCTATTCTTTCTAGATGTTCTTTCCACTGTATCTTGTTGTTAAATATCTTTTCTTTTATGGAGTAGATCTGCAGTTCTTCATGGATATCCTCGTTTCTTATCTGGTCCATTCTAGTGCAGCCTTTTACTCTTCTTAAAAATTTCATCTCGGCTGCTTGGATTTTACTTTCTTGTTTGGTAGTGGTAATCCAAGATTCACTCCCATACAAAAGGACAGGGACAGCCATTGTTTTATAAAATTTTAATTTTGTTTGTTTATGGGCTTTATTATTCAATGTTCTATTTATTGTACTACAAAGGGCAAAGGGCAAAGTTTCTGAATTAATTGTAATGATTTTATGGTGAAATGAGACCTCGTATTAAGATTTCATCTCGGGATATTTCTTGACTGAAGGAAAGCAGGAGATAACCCGTAGGTTGATGGGTCCGGGATGTAAACTCTTAATAACACACGCATCTCGAAGTTCTTCGGTAAATATATTGACATACGCATTCACGGCCGGGGTTAGTATGAAGATCTTGAAGATGATTTCCGGGCTGTTGGCGGTGGTCTTGAGGCTCAGACAACCCTTGAGGATGCCGGACGCAGTTTCTGGCGAAACGTCGAGGAACTTTAAGCTTAAAGACCACGGCCAATAGCCCGGAAATATTCTTCAAGGTCTTCTTCCATAAGGTTCGTTTCCACTCTCATTATTTTAGTTTGAAAATCCATAAATTTCGGGAATATTTCGATATTGAACTTTAGGGACCAAAATTACATAGTTTTATCCAAATAAAAATTCCTGTTATTTCTTATTAGCTGGATGTCTGTTTGGTATATTTTATTAATAAAGTACGGAATTACGCACAAGGCATGCATATTTACACATTCAGAAGAACGGACAGTGTAGGTACAAAACAATGCTGGTTTTTTATGAGCGCAAGAAGGGAAATTTGCATTCCCAGAGGACATAGTGCTGTACGCTGTTTCCATTTTTGTGGCATTGATTTGTGAGATCTGACCACGTTGGTCCTGTTGGAGTTCGCTATGTTTTTTTATGTACACGTTTCCATTCCGTCATTGTTATGCAGTGCAGTACTGCTGCTGTGCTCTTTCACATAGTCTCGTATTTAAAGGAAACCAACTGGAAATAGGATTATATCCATATGGAATAAAAATATGTATATAACATTCTCTTCACAAATTTCAAAGACATAATGGCTTCATTCAATAATTTATTATTTTTATTTTTGTCATTTTTTACACTTGCAAATAAGGTAGTTTCCCATCAGCTAATTCAAAATATAATGAATTTGGACCACATAGTCAAACGGAAATAGTACTAGAACAGATATTTATTTTATTTATTTGTGCCAGCCTTAAAACAAAAATTATATTTTTTGTAACATTTGGAACGGAACAGAATAGATTTAGATCTAAGAATACTGAGTTTTGTTATAATTAGTGTCTTCCTTTGCGTCATCTGAAAACTCCAATCTCTATACAATTGTGTACAGAGCACCGGTTCTCAACCGCGGAACGTTGAATACGTCTTTTCATTATAACTTCAGGACGCTCATAATGCTGAAACAATAATATATTGTTAGAACAGAGAAGGCCACCAAAACTTGAATGTCTTTCCTGCAGGTATATCTATTATAGTAGCGATACACATACTCAGTATAGTGACATGTGAGATGCACCAATACAATATGCGTATGATTTTATGTAGGAGCCTATATACAAAAACATCCATTCAGTTAAATAAAAATAAAACTTAAAATTTTATATGATGTTCATATTTATTAAAATTCAAATTCGTAATAGCTGTTTCAGTACTTTGTATTTTGTTCAGACGAATCTTATTATGATTACAAATTAATTTTGTTATTATGTAATAATTTTATTATATAATGAAAACATTAATTTGTAATCATGATAAGATTCGTCTGAACAAAGTAAAAAGTACTGAAACAGCTGTTACGAATTTGTATTTTAATAAATATGAAAATCATATAAAATTTTCAAGTTTTATTTTTATTTAATTAACATAAATTGATTTTCAACAAGTAACACCAAATCAATTGATTACATACATTCAAGTTTTTGTAGCCTTATACAGAAGCTAGCAACCTAAACTCGAGGAAAAGCGGGCATATGACGAGATCAGCATATTCCGTGCTATTATAGGAGCGGATATCGATACTGAAACAGCGGATACTTTAGCTAGAATGTATTTTCATCTTGTATTGGATTGGCAACTTCTCAAGATATGGCTATCATATCGAACTCTCGCCCATCAAACAGAAATAGTTTTCTATCTTGGGAAGAACTGTTTACTTTTTAATTGCGGTAAATTTGGTCAAACAAATAAAAATTATACTTTATTATAACAATATGCTACCTATAGCTCTGAATGAAAGAATTAGAAAGGAATGGATCGTAATCTTAAAGGAAACATGTGTTATAAAATTATCATGACATTAACATAAATAAATAAAATAACATCAGTGAGTAGACTGTAGAATTATGGAAAACGTAACCAAAATAGTAAATCAGACTCGAATTGGGATGAAGGGATCGCGCTTAAACATTATAAACAAGAATATAGGTCTACATAATCTAAAAATACGTTTTTCGTTAACGTAGTAGCGCGTTATTCTCAATCGTGTTCTTAGTTTTGCTAATATTTACAAATAATCGAAATATATTATAAGAATAAAAAGAAATAAATATACCGAAATGAATTAAATGTAATCTGAAGAAATTGACCAAAAATATTTTTAATTGTTTAATTATTTTACATTTAGAGCCATAAACTAGCAATTGGCACAGAATAATCCGGAATTTCATGACCTCGCTGAAAGCTCTCCATACAATTCTGACACGAGTTAATGTGTGTGTGTTTTTTTTTTTCAGTCATTCCCTGTACAATTATAGCCAATGTTATTCTCCCACCTGACTTTTGGCATACCTACTGAGCGTTTTCCCTCTCGTTTTCGAAGTTTGTGTCCCTCTTTCATTTCCCATACAAGTCACATGCCCTGAGCATCCCACTCTACTAGACTTACTGTCCTTACTACATGTGATTTCCCATAGAGGTTAAGTATCTCACTGTTATGGAGTTTTGTTCATTCACCTATGCGTTATTCTAGCTTTAACAGTATAAAAATAATAATAATAATAATAATAATATTAATATTGATGATGATGATGATGATGATTGATGATGATTGATGGTGATTGATGGTGATTGATGATGATTGATGATTGATGATGATTGATGATGATTGATGATGATTGATGATGATTGATGATGATTGATGATGATGATGATAGCTTTATTTTACCTGGCGGAATTAAGGCCCTAAGTTTTTGTCTTCCATTCAACCAGATCCCAATATTTTCTAATATCTTTATTCTCAAATACTCATATTTTTCTGCTTTCTTAATGCAATATATGTGTCGCATACATATAATTGTTAGAATAATCGTCCCTTCACTGCATAATGCCATGCGTTTCTAGAATTAAATATTTAATTTCCTTATTCACTTCATTCCTGTTTGAATATCACTACTTCTTCAAAAAAACCGTGTAAGGCTACACATGATAAAAGTATAAATGTGAAATAGTGTAGCAGATGTTGTTGCTCTGTCATGATTCAGTTCTTATAGCAATTATTCAGTTCTGTCAATTTGTTTTGGACTCTAGCACTAGAAATAAAGTTATTACTATGGTGCTGTAAGAATGTAATATTTATATATTGTTAATATTGTCGTCAATACTAATAAAATTCATTATTAAAACCGTTGAGGTGGAGAGTCATAAAATAAAATAAATTAAAATATACCTTCTTAGGTAAGATCCGTCGTCCTCGACTTACAAAATTTGTATTCTTTATGCCTGTAAGCCTTTCAGAACATCCGTTCCATCATCAGCAGGACTTTGTTCGCTACAATATCTAGTATGATGATAGATTAAAGAACATCGTAACGATTTCGTATACGCATATGGGAAGTCTAATTACGCTAAGCACATAATAAACGTCGGTGGTAGAATGAACTCAATAGAAGACACCCTTACAATAGTACACAAAGAGGGAAATCCAACAAAAATCAACATATTGGAAGACCTAGAAATCATCAAGGAAATAGACAACAAGCTTTTAATAAATGAAAGCACTACCAGACTAAACAACTCACTATACTATATCGTCACGAAGAAGCTTTAGTCACAACAACACCATGTTACGACCAGCAGCAATTACCATCATAGTGGACGTTGCAGCGAACAAAGACCTGCTGATGATGGAACGGATGTTCTGAAAGGCTTACAGGCATAAATAATACAAAGTATATAAGTTGAGGACGACGGATCTTACCTAAGAAGGTATATTTTAAATTATTTTATTTTATAATATTGTCGTATTATTATAAACCAATATAATAGTGCAGTGGTATTATGCCACTCTTGTATACAACACGATATCAGGAAGTAAGTTATGAGTTTTAGACATGGTACTAATATCCTGGATGCAACCTATGGGAAATATTTTGATTGTTTAATAATTATTATAAAATAATATAACTGACCTAGTTTGAGGGACACTTTGATATTTAACATGTAGGTGAAATGTGCTGATTGGCGTCCCATGGACGGGCCGACGCGACGGCAGAATGGTGAGTCTGTATATACTGAGTCTAAATTAGTATAAATATCAATTATGAATCTGAATTTAAATTAGGGATAGAAATTATGTTTTAGATATAAATTAATTAGAAACGCGAGTTAAGAATTTTAATATGGAATTAGGCCTATTATATTATAAGCAGGCTGCGTCTGTGTATATCTAAAAATAAGAGTTTAATTTTGAAATATAGAATATGTATAAAAGAAAGAATAAAAGTTTTAAATAATAATAATAATAATAGGAATTTACAGTTACATGAGCTCTTACTTTAAGGGAGGAGAGAACATTACGAGTATTTGAGAATAAAGTTCTTAGGAAAATGTTAGAACCAAAGAGAGATGGACAGGTGAATGGAGAAGATTACACAACAGTGAACTACATGTTCTTTATAGGAAGTCAGATATTATGAGAACAGTTAAGTCTCGTAGACTGCGATGGGCAGGACATGTGGCACGAATGGGGAATGAAAGACGTGCATG
Organism: Diploptera punctata; assembly: GCA_030220185.1. Taxonomy (NCBI): domain Eukaryota; kingdom Metazoa; phylum Arthropoda; class Insecta; order Blattodea; family Blaberidae; genus Diploptera; species Diploptera punctata. The sequence goes on from JASPKZ010009802.1 coordinate 1,892,582, forward strand.
GAAGCTTCTTGTAGGAAAGCCAGAGGGAAAACGCCCAGTTGGTAGACCAAGATTGAGGTGGGAGAATAGCATTAACTACGATTTGAGGGAAGTAGATTATACAGGGGATGATTGGAAAACATTAGCTCAGGATAAGGAAGTATGGAAAGCTTATGTCCGCGCGGCGATGAACCTACGGATTCGATAGTGCCAGTAAGTTAGTTGTTAGTTGAGTTAGGAACTTATATAAATGGAAGAATAAATATTTATAATGGACAATAATAAGATAAACAGTTGACAGAAGTCAGTAGATTGATACTGTTAAAAAAAATTAGATGAATTATACATAGCGTAGTGGTTAAGGCACTGCGCTACTAGCCGGAAGGTCGAGGGTTCAAGTCCCGGTGGGTCAGGATTTTTAAACTGACCCAAACCTCCTGGCGGCACTATGGCCCTGGGGTCGACTCAGCTCTAACGGAAATGAGTACCAGACGCTTGTTCTGGGTAAAGGCCGCCGTCACGCAGGGCTGACAACCCAGCTGACATCAAGTGCCGATTGTCTGGAAATAGTGGGAGCCTTAATCTCCCACTACCCCAAGGGCCTCCTGAGGCCTGTAGTGGGAATATTTATAGAATTAAGAATGTGTATTAGGGTTTTACAATTTCCGTCTTATTTATTTTTGTATTCATCTATTTATATTTGTTATCAGTTGTTTAAATATTAATTGTTTAAATATATTTATTTTATATAAATGTTTCGTTATTAAAAGAGTAGGGTAGAATGTGTCTTATTACAGGGTTGTAAGGGTGCAATGACGAATGGTGAGTATTGGGGGAAGCTATAATAATTTTAATATGCAAAGAATAGGCTAAGTTTAATAATCTCGGCCACGATCGCGCTATCGATTAAGGTTAGTCTATTGAAAATATGTGTAACTCACCATCACAAGTTGTGGCAGTGGATCAAATATGAATGATGAACCACCGACATAACAATTGGTGGACAGATGGTTTGGAATCCGCTGTTCTACAAATGGAAACCTATAGGAGGCAGAGCTGTTGGAAGACCGAAGATCAGATGGGAGGATGACACAATGAACGATCTAAAGAAAATTGAAGTGACTAATTTGAATATGGCAAGAGACAGATTGGCGTGGAGGAGGATTGTTGAGAAGGCCAAAACTTTCACTTTTGAAGTTGTCGTGCCTTAAGATGATGGTGATGATGATGATGATGTATCATAACAATTGGTGGCTTAGATGATATTAAAAGTTAGGTTCTAGTGACTGTGTCATAACATTTGGATGGCAATGTCGGTAGCTATGAATATGACCCCACCATAACATTATCCCAGGAATGACGATTTTTATTTATGGCTAATTTAATAATAATACCCTTTCCAAATGTACTTTTTTATTTGTTCCTACTGACATAATTTTGCCGACGCATTGATAAGGCTATTTTATTTTAATGCAACGTAGATTTTTTTATTCTAGTGGACATGGAAAAATTAAGTTATTTCCTGTTCCGTCATCATGCGGTGAGGAAATGTCTCACATCTTGACATTACCCCACCCCCAACCCCTGTGTTGAGGGGGTGCGGTAATATAATTGTGAATGCCAGGCACATTTGAGCGAGTTGTAGGCTCCATTGTTGTATTGCACAGTGAATCGATAGCACTAACAGCAGAGAACATTGTGCATAACAGAGCGCATGCCCCTTGAATTGTGCTGATGTTCTAGTAAAATTGAATTATTGTATAACTATATAATCAGAGGAAATTCTGGGCATAACAGAATCCTTTATGAGATACTAATAATCCCACAGTATGTTGAAAAGTCACTCATTCACGTGATTCTAATAATTTTACAGTATGTTGTAAAGTCACTCCGCATCAATTAATTGGGAACGTAAGTTTTGTAGCAGGAACTTTCACTCAGCCTGTCCTTAAATGAGTAATCAAAGAATTAATGAATGATAACTGGAATAAAAATCAAAATAGATTAGCATACTGTTAGAGGAAAGAATTATCGGACATATACGATATGTATATCCATTTTGCTCAGGAAATTAAATTGAATTGGAAAAGATATGATCAAGCAGGATTAAATAGATATGGAGAAATTGGTAAGATTCTGAATAAATAAGCAATAATTTATTGCGGAAATCATTTAGTAAGTACACCGCGCTGCTATTGTCGAACATCAGGTACACAAAGGGTAGATAATGGAATTGAAAAACTTGGTGTAACGTATTGTCCTAGCAGCTTAAGAGACTTTTCTTTGTGAGCCAAAAACCTAACAAGCTTAAACTAGGTCTCATAGACATTAAAGAAAAAAACATGATATATGGCTGGAAAATACTCAAACGCGCGCGCGCGCACACACACACACACACACGTATATATATATATATATATATATATATACTATTAAGAGAGGTTGGACAAAGACTTTACCGTGGGAAAGATACTATTGAATACGAAGAGGGGTCATCGCACAGGAATAGATCCTAGGCAACTCGAGATAAACTTATATCGGAATTCCCAAATTAGAGCTATACAAAACTTATGATTCGGCTGTACCACATTAGAGGCAGAGTGAACAGAAAAACACTTGGTGATATCGCGACATATTAGGAAATGGCGATCCCTCCTCCAGACAAAGGCATGGGTGACCTAGCAATTGAATCAGTCGTTATGAAATGACAGTACTGATCTCAAGAACGTCAGGTTCACAAAGAGGGGGAAAACGTAGTCTTCCTCAAAGATGTAAACGCGAATAAAAGTTAGTTGTAGGAGTACAATTTAGTTGTTCAAGTCAGTCGTCAGCTGTTCGGTCATTAACCTGGACCGATAACCATCTTCAAACACCAAAATTCAGAATCCAATTAGGAACTTAATCTTTTTAGCAACATCGCGATTTACAGACTTGATAAATTTTGATCACGACGTATAACTTGACAATACATGCAGGAACTGATCCCTAAGTCTAGAGATTATTCTGACTTCATATGTAATAATTATCAATGTGCAACGTGTTATCAGTGCGACTTATTAGAAGAATAAATACTTATTACAGAAATTCGTCTCACACACTATTGTGTCCACCACAGCATATCTAGTTATCCCTGAAAAAGAACCTCAGCTCTACCGAAACCCAACTACTGAGTAACCTAATTTCTCAAGTACCGAGAAATCCTATCATCCCGGCGCCCAACAATTCCCTTTCTTCACCATCAACATATGGAAGCAACAGAACCCCTGTTAATCCTATCGTAGCTTATATGATGAAGGTACTGTGTAGTATTTTCTTGCCAATTAGAGTGTACATTTATAAAGTTTATTTTCGATAGACACGTTGAAAAATACAGTGAATATTGTTAACGTTCATCAAGTACTTTCTGCTCTAGATTGGATTGTGACTTGGGGATATCTATGGACGGAATAAAACTCAATGGCGCGAAGGCCTAGAGGTTACTTGACCTACCAGCCGGTTGTTGTCCTGCTATTTTACTTATCGTAGCTATCCAAGTTTCTCCCATAATGACAGCAAGGGACGAACCGATAAATTACAGAATGTTCATAAGAAAATGTCTTCCTCCATGGACACTCGAAACAGCGCGCTTCCTGTAGCTTTGCACCAAGCGATGATTATTAAATATAGTGTACTTGGTCACGATGCTTTTGACTTGCCTAAAATCCAAAGTAGTAGGTTTCAGTGTCTCTTAAATTTTAGTTTTTCCTCCTTTTTATTCAATTTGAAACACGAAATTTACTATTTTACCAATATTTCAGTTTGACATGCCTTCATGAATTTCTAGTTCAGCAAGAAAACACTTGTTGTTTAGCAAACGCAGTTCTACAAAATTAATGCAGTATTTCATTTTTCTACACAATAAACTATAAGATGAGACCGTGTACAGTATAGAAAATTCTGTTTCAGAAAATTGAAAGCTGAGTCAAAAGGATTAAAATACTGTAACATCTACCTGATATGTTGTTTTTTTTTCATATTTCTTCAATATCACCCGACGTTCACGTTACATCATATACCATGTCTTACTGTATGATTAGAGTAGAGTAGAACAACGATAAGACTCCGGTTATCAGTGCCTATAACACGGAAACTTTGTTTAGGTCTATTGAATTATAGGACTCATCGTTGTTCATTATGATTTGTACGAATGAGTTCAGATCAGCAAGACAGCAGCTGTCTACAAGAGCAGCAAAATTCTTGAATTTGGCGGTGGAGTGTTTGAATATGTTTTGTGAGGAAAAGTACACAATTAAATAAAACTTGAGATAACAGTATCTTGATGTACTGTCTCCTGGACTTTTCCGATTGCTCGTTGTTTTCATTAAATTACCCTGAAACGGTTAATAAAAGGCCATATGTATATTAGAAGATTCTTGTTCAGAATCACCAGTACTATCGCCCCTCAAAGCATGTACCTTTCCTCCTGACTCATCCTGTGTAAGATAAGTAGAGAATTTACTTCTACCCGTGTTGAACGGCAGTGACGGTTTCGCTGATCTGTGATAGGAAGCATAGGCAGTCCAGGTTCCAAGACAAGTAATCAATTTGCCCCAAAATTTTGAATTATAATTCCGAAATGTGACTCGAAATTTTCAACAATGTCGTCTTTATTATTATTATTATTATTATTATTATTATTATTATTATTATTATTTCTAGTATTATTGTTATTATTTGGTATGATTGTTTCGTTATGAATGTTGAATTTTAATTTTACCCGTTTTGAGCAAATACCACTGTGGTAGTCTTTTTGGCATCTGCTCCTTGTACCTGACAAAATCCAGGTCAAAATAGTTGGTCTCGACATTATCGCAAAATTTGGCAGACTGTGAAGAAGGAGGGCTACTCTCTTAGGGGATTGAAGGGCATAGGGATGGGTTGGGTATGAGAGAGGAGTACGCGGAATAATAGAAATGTTTGGAGGACAGTTAAGAAGAGACTAATCGATATAGACAGACAGTATATAGAAGCAGAGTGTAACCAGAAAATATCGCTCACCTTGCAGACGGAACTGAAACTTTCGTGGGGAAGGGAGAAATATATTGACTCTTTGGATGGGGATGATAGAAGTGCTATTGCATGGTTTCATTTGGGGGGATGGATGGCCCATAATTTAACAAATGATGAAGGCATTAAACTATGCCCACTATGCGATGACCATGAAAACTGGCAGCATATTATAGCATTCTGTAGAGAGACAGAACAACTTAGATTACAGATGCTGCCGGAGAGATTTCTCAGGTCGGATCGAGGGAGAGTGGCGTGTTGGGATCTTTTAGGACGGATCGAGAGTGAATCAAAAACATGCAAATTTTGGGTACAGTAAGAAAATTGAGATATAACAAAATTGTAGATTAAGGATATATGTATTAACAATAAGAAGAATCTCAATATGGTCTTTGTTTTAGATCTTTAATCATGTTATATAATAAGTAGGTCTGATAAGTTGAATAGTCTGATAGTGCATTTAATGTCTGCAGGGACGGGGGAGGGGGGTATGACCGTGCGGTGTGTATATGTGTGGGGGTGTGTGGGTGTATGTGTGCGTGTGTTTTTTTTTTCTAATTTGTTTTCTAGCATTTTTTTTTAAATATTAATGTACGGAATGTGGATGAATGTAGATATGTATTATTGTGATTTAGTGTAGACATAGATTTTACATATATGTAGCCTGTTATTGTTTTTTTTATATACAGGTGTATTTGTAGGTATTTGTTTATATTATTAGTTTTATTTTTTTTATTCATGGAAAAATAATGCACGTACGGCCAAGCAGGCCCGTGCGCAATGTAAATGCATATGTATTTTCTTTATTCTGAAAAAAAGAAGGCAATAAATTCCATTATCTATCTATCTATTAACTTCAGATAATTACATTTTGTTTTTTTATAATTGCACAACTTTTTATTTGATATTTGTTCCGATGCCAGTATTATATATATACATCATAGACGCGGACAATCAATCATGTCTCACACTCGGATAGCCATTTCAGCTAGCGACGCTACCAAATTATAGCTAGAAAAAATATTGCGCGAAGCTGAAATAGATACTTCCAGAAATACCTAAGTTGACAAATTTGTGTATATTTAGCAAAAAGCAAATAGAGAGACAACATACTCGTTTTACGAGACATTAAGAGTTTCTTAACAGTCACAACAGCCTAAACCAGACACCAGTACGTTTCCATGGTCATCATAAGTAGTGCCACGAGTAATTTCCATCTAGATGATTATATGTCAAGAGTGGCATTTGTTAGGACTATTTAACGAATAAAATTAAGCTGTTTATTCAAATATCACTACTTAAATATAGTTACCGGTATTTTAAAATATTTATAAATTTAACGTAAACGGCGATGTTTGAAAACAAATCAGAAATATGTGGTTATGTTTATTCACTGCAACTTTATCGTATCATTTATTACCAGATAGGATCGCAATCAGCGTTAACCCACTAAGATCGCAATATTGTTAGAACTCGCCCTAGTGGAGAAAAAATTAAAAACATCGAACTGTATACTATAACCAATATTATAGGTTATTAATTTATTTATTTAGGAAACAGCTCAGTAAAATCATTATTTAAAAACATAATAATTGAACACAGAATTATCAAATGTGAGTTCGATGGAATCTGTTCATTTTTGCTACATGCAACGTATTTGTGGAGAGTCAGCCACAGCAAAATAATGCTCTGACCTGTTCAGAATATTAAAAGGAGAAGTTTTCTTTATTTTGGTAAACAGAATTCGATAAATAGCGAAGCGAAATACGACTGTCATTGGTTGAAAAACAAAATTCGTTGAAACGTCATTTGTCATTGACTACCATTTGGGGCATAAGTTTAATAGTCCGTGAAATCATATAATTCCCTGGCTAGCTAGCTATGATTTAATGAATCATTTAAGTATGTAGGTTTCCCCTCCGTGGAATCTTTACCTTGTCGTGGTGGAGTGGCTTGAGTGTTTAAATGACCCCGGAAGCTATGTTGGTGGTAGCATTACTGCCGAAAGGGATACTCATGCCGGGCAAGCCGAAGGCGATAAGCCAGACGAATTAAGTAATTTGGTCGAAAAAGTGACGATCTTTCACCGTAAAAACACAACTGTCAAGAAACGCGGACATGGGTTCCACTGGGGTAAAATTTTCCGGAGGTAAAATAGTCCCCATTCGGTTCTCCTGGCGGAGACTACTTCAGGGAATCCATGCCAAAGGCTCAAACACAGGGACATGTTCCTAGGAACATGGAATGTTAGGACTTTATGTAATAGCGGGGCGCTAGAGATATTAACGTGGGAATTAGATAAATCAGGAAGCCAGATATAATAAGAAATGTTGAGTCTCGTAGACTGTGATGAGCACGACATGTGGTACGTATGGGGGATGAAAGAGTTGCATGGAATCTTCTTATAAGAAAACCAGTGGGAAAACGTCCAGCTGGTAGACCTACAATGAAGTGTGAGATTAACAGCAATGATTTGAGGGAAGTAGATTATACAGGGAATGATTGGAAAGCATTAGCTCAGGATAGGGATGTATGGAGAGCTTATGAATCTACGGTTTCGATAGAACCCGTGAGTTAGGCTATATGTTTCTCTATAGAGAATTCGCGGGAGTTTTATCATCATTCGAAAAACATTGATGACTTTTCAGGGTTTGTCTGTGTGATGAAATTTTAGCTACTGTGTCCTGAAGGAAAAGGTAAACTCTCTCTCTCAATAAATGTTCGTTCTTTAACATTTGTAGAGTTCCTTGAGTCATAAAACTGAAGTAGAAACAGAACTTAGTGTAGTTGAATACTTCCGACTAGCTGTGGAATGTGCACAACTTTTCTTTTACCCGACTCTTTATTAAATTCTTGTATTAAACTTTGAAAACCTTTTTTACACTTCGTTGACCCTAGGACGTAATTGTTTTTAACAAATGTAATGGGAAAATGTAAAGTTGGAATTACTTTATAACTTTTGAATTAATAATTGTTTCTATTAGTGAGCCTCGTTATTGAAATATTAAAACGAAATAATTTGGTAACACAAATGCAACTCCTTTGTTTTATAGACGAATTGAAACTTTAAAAGTATTTCAATATTGTAATACATACTTAATGAGATAGCCTAGTTATTTCGCAAGCCCCGAAAAACTTAATTTATAACATTATAATATGTAAACATGTCGTTACTGAATTGACGTATTTTTTAATTCGGAATGCTCCACAATACAGTGTTTCTCCTCCAACCCAAAGTGATTTGTCCCCAGAGGTTCCTGTCTAGAGCATCTTCTTCCCTCAAATCTCTAGCTTCCATACTTCTCCTCACTCCATCCATCCAACGTTCTCTAGGTCTGCCTCTGCCACTTCTTCCATTAGCTTTTCAATTAAGGATCTTCTTTGGTATTCTTTCTTCTTCCATTCTTATGAGGTGTCCATACTATTTCAAACGTTTTCTTCTATTTTTTCCAATATATTTTTTCAACTTACATAATTTCCCTTATTCTGCTGTTTCTGACCTTATCCCTTCTTGAAATTCTTGTTGATCGCCTCCAAAAATCCATTTCTACTGCTAACAGCTTATTTGTTTGTTTTCTACTTACTGTCCAGGTTTCGGACCCATATAATAAAATGCTTTGTAACTGAACTTGAAATGTAGTTTTCTTCGTTCTGTATAGGACATAGTTTACTTCAATGAGACTTATATAAAAGGTAAAGTGATCCCGAAACAGGCCTTGGGAGGCCTTTATGGTAGAAGGAGGATGCGGGTCTCATTTTTCTAGACAATCAGCACTTGAGGTCAGCCGGGTTGATGGCCGCCTTTACACCCAGAACAAGCATCTAGTACTCATTTCAATCAGAGGATGAGTCGACCCCAGGACCATGGTGCAACCAGAATGTTTGAGCCAGGTTAAAAATCCTGATCTCACCTATATAGCCTAACCTACATTAATTCATTAATTTTGTGAACGAACTCTTAAGTTATATGCAATATTGTTAATTACTGTAGCCTACATTTTTAGACTAGCTGTTATAGGACTACAGGCCCACATATTGTAAACTCTAGTTTGTGAACCTAATTCCTGACTTCAGCAGTAAATGTGTTGAGACGGCGTGCGGTACTGCTGATAGTGATTCGTCCGTTAGAAGGTGGCGTTAAGATTGGCAGTCCCCTTGATTCTTTTCGATATCAGTAGATATCAGTGATTCCGTCGGATGGGGATGTTGAAGTTGGTGATCTTTTTTATCTTTTTTTTAATATTTTTTTTGACAGCAGTAGTCTACGTAAAAGTTTTAACAATTGAAAAACAATACGTGATATCTCAGTCGTCCTCAATAATTTGCAGTGTTGTTTTATAGGAGGCCTTTCGATAACTCAAGTACCAAGATGAAAGCAGAAGATGATACATAAGTTATCGAAAGGCCTCCTATAAAACAACACTGCAAATTATTGAGGAACTGAGATATCAGGTACTGTTTTACAATTCTTAAAACTTTAACACATTGACCTCAACGGAGTTTTGTAATGTATTTTAAAAATATTGAGTAGTCTACTTGCCTTTACTGGAATTCACCTATCTTTTCTTCATCCCTCACGTAACATATACCTCAGAAAATCACTTAAACATATACCATTCTATACTCCTCTCTCTTTAGGCTATGTTATGTGTTATGAGGATGTGGTACGTGAAATGAAGAGTCCATACTAACGCCATCTGTCCGTTAACGCGGAATCCGAAGCTTGAATAATGCAGTGGGTGGCAATGGAACACATATTATTTATTTCTTACGGATAGATCAGTTATCTCGGATCGGTTGAACAAGTATTAAAAATAATTTAAGAGAAAAATCATCATCATCCATGCAAGCATTAGGCCATGTGGCCTGTTTACGGTCTCAAAGAGGAATTTTCCTTCCAATGCTTTTTGGATGTCCCAGCGATATTTTGTCTCGGGGACAGTAACGAAGCATGGCTTTTGGAATTCTATGAGATGGCATTCGTTAAAGTTGGGCTTTCCAGTTGTTCTGATAGTTTGTGTATGGTGGGAGAATGGTATCTACATCCAACTCTTACATAATTTCCTCATTTCTTTTATGGTCCCACTTTGCATAGCCTGCTATACGGTGCATAAATCGCGTCTCATTTTCTGTTATTCTGTTTTCATCTCTTCTTCGTATTGTCCATACTTCATTACCATATCTTAATACTGGTCTTGCGAGAACCTTATAACGCCGTAAACTCGGTTTTTTTGTACTAAAGATGGTTCCATTATATTGTTAATTATCCCCTTTGTTTTTGTGAAATTTATGATTTTCTTTGATATATCAGCTTCATCTTGAAATGCTAAATATAACCCAAATAATTAAATTAATTTACTCGTTCTAAAATGTTATCGTCCAAAACAATGTTGCTAGATGTAGGGTATTTTCCACAACAGGCCATCACTAAGAGAAAACATATAGAAATATAATTGAAGAGACAATAACAATTAAATCAAATAGTAAAAACTGAGAGAAGAAAAACATCAGTATAATTCTTGCAACGAATCTATCAGATACCAGCAAATTATAATTAACTGTTTCTGGCGGAATAATAGTTCCATACGCGTTTCTAGTTTCGAGGTTCGTAAATTCAAACACGGCCGGAATCGATGGATTTTATTAAAGGATGTAAACGTCCTCAATTCGACTTCCTTCTGAAGGAATAATGGCATGGGTCATATGTACTACGTTTATAACAGGTATAAGGAACCCAAAACACTTGTAGGCAAAATGTATCTAATTTGTCATATTCGTATTTCAATTGCGATGCTAATTACCTGGGTTATTAAATAATGTTGTTATATAAAATACAGGGTAGTCCATAAAAAAGGTAACCGAAAATGTTTATGCCCAGAATATTACTATTATTCAATTCAGTTTTCTAAAATATTTTGTCATTGGCTGTGACTTAATCCATGCGTTATGCCATCCTCAAAATATATATATATGAAATGTCCACTACTTAATCTTCTTCCTACATAGAAAATAAAGTATGTTATAAATGACATATAATTTTGGTTACTTTATTTATGGGCTATACCCGTACTGCCGTGTTACTGGTCAGTTGTTTTTGAAGTAAACCTTCTACTCGTATACGCTTTAATGTCAGGTCGAAGATCAGATGAATGCCCTACTACTGAAGGTCTTTGATATATAGGTTGCCGGCTGAACATGACTGTTACAGCATCACAGGGGCAGATGAATTACATGGAACAAAGTGGATGGCATGATTGTGGGGAAGTGGTTGGAATTAAAGTTTTGTCAGGTGAAAACTTCATTAACTCCAAGAGAATCTTCTCTACTTCGGTTCGCCCGTAGTGAACCCCACATGGAGTAACCGAGACACTAACTCAGGACTAAGGTGGAGGGCAGTATCCAACTACTTGCATCACGAAGTTTCCAGATAACTTTTTGTATCAGTCATAGCTCATAAGAAATACAGTATAAGTATCAGTTTTCTATCGCACTATGAATGATACAGCGAATTAGGTTACATGACCAGAGACAAATTTATCATAAGTAATGCCACGAGTGATTTCCAATTTACCTAGAGAATTTGGAAATTAAGAGTGTCATTTATTAGGACTATTTAACGAATAAAATTTAGCTGTTTACTCACAAATAATAATTTGAATATAGTTATTTTAAAATATTTATATATTTAATGCAAACGGCGATGTTTGAAAACAAATGAGAAACGTTATATTTCACTTGTTCATCACTGCAACCAGATCATATTATTTATTGCCAAAGGATCGCAATATTGTAAGAATGCACACTAATGGAGAAAAAATGAAACACATCAAACTGTATATTAATATTTTTTTTCTGATATCCTATGGTGTAAATATGTCAATTATATTTTTCTGGAACGTTTCTACCTGGGAAAAAATACGTTTAAGAAAGTGCAAACAGTGGTTTCTTTTGTTGTGGTATAATCAATTGCTACAAACGTTTTTATATTATCTCTCGCAACCACGATCTGGTGACATTCTTGCACTATATATACAATCTGGTAGCCACATGCAGCCACTGCAAAATAATGCTATGACCTATTCAGAATGTTAAAAAAGGAAGAGCTTGATTTTACAGTGATAAAATTAAACTGATAAAATCGAGGTGAAAAACGACTGTGATTGGTTGTAAGAAAAAAAATCATTGACATGTGATTGGTCATTGATTCCCATTTGGGGCATGAGTTAAATAGCAGAAAAAAATAATCGTGAATCTCCTCTGATTTTCCTTCAAGAAGCTTCCACGCCCCTCTTTCATTCCCAATTCGTGCCACATATACTGCTATTCGCAGACTACGAGACTTAACTGTTCTTATTATATCTGGCTTCCTATAAATATAATACAACACACCGTTATGTAGTCTTCTCCATTCGCCTGTCTGTTTATCTCACTTTAGTCCAACAATTTTCTTAAGAACTTTATTCACAAATCTCGAAATGTTTTCTCCTCCCTTAAAGTAAGACTCCATGTTACACATTCATATAACTAAAATAATACCAGTTTTATATATTTTCAGTTTAACATTTTTTGAGAAAAATTAAGACGCAAGAGTTCCTGTAATGCATAATAGCATTCATTTCCAGAATTGAGCTTATGTTTAATTTTTTTCTGCATCTCATTCACATGTGTAATTATTGTTCCTAGGTATTTGAATTCAGCTACTTCTTCAAATTTTCCCTCATTTGTCATTAACTGTCCATTTTTCATTATATAATGTATTTTTGTGTGTGAACATATATTTAGTTTTAATCATACCAATATTGTTTTCTGTAATTTGAAATTCACGATTTCAAAATATTTGTAGATCCATCTTGACCTGTTAACATGCTTATTTTAACTTTTATTTTATTTAAAAGATCGGACCGTGTGCTATGATGGTTATGTATGTGAATTCTCCAGAGAATATGGCTACTTTAATCTATTTAAGCCGTGCATTTGGTGTTAGGGATTTGATTTCATAAGTGAGCATGGGTGGGGTGTATACACAATAGATAATTCACAGATATAATGCTCTAATTGCTGGATTGGTTTGTATTTATTCCCTTTAATTACTGCAGGCATCAGTTAACTGGCTAACTAATTTACTAATCGTATCTACCCCAAAGTTCAACACTGATATCTAATCCATTGCCAAACTCTCCAATAAATTTAAATAACGAAATGACAAATCAATTATTGCTTAATTTATCTGAAGAGAACATTAGATTATACAGCGGCGCATTCGAGTTATCAGTTAATTTGACAAAGTACTCTAGAATCTACGGGTTACATTCATAAGGAAACCAATTTATGATTAGTTTACTTCAACGTTATATATATTTAACTGCATCCGATTAGAAAGAGGAACATCACGTTTTCATTGCGTTTTTACAAAAAAAATCTACTGAAATTTAATAATATATTTAATAATATTCTACTTGTGTTAGGAGAGTTAACGAAATGTCTGTAGACATGCTCCTTTGTACTCTCGATGAAATTCGTGAATGTGACTATTTCAGCCTTGCTCTGGATTCGTCCACAGATATTAGTTCCACCTCTCAGTTGCTTTTATTTGTTAAATATCGTAATAAGATAGGAATTATAAAAGGAAGAATTTTCAACTGTAATACCTATGACAGGTCAGACACGGGGAATAGATTTGTTTTAAAGCAGTTAAATCTTTTTTTTGACAAATACAAAATTGACCTAAACAAACTTTTATCAGTGTGCACTGACGGTTGTCCCTCAATGCTAGGTTGTTATACAGGATTCACTTCTCTGTTAAAAAACATTTAAATAGAGACCACTTATTAACATATCATTGCATTTTACATCAAGGAAATCTTCCTGCTAAATTTGACGAAATTTTCAGATCTGTGATGAAGAAAGTAATTAACATTGTTAATTTCATTAGACCACGTGAACTAAATCATAGGCAATTCATAGAATTTCTCAAAAAGCTTAATTCACAGTATGATGATATTTATCACAGTGAAGTCAGGTGGCTGAGTAAAGGAAGAGTTTTGGAACGATTTTTTAATCTTCGCCATGAAATAAAACTCTTTTTAAGTGAACGAGATAAAGAATACCCTGAACTAGACTCTTCTTCATGGTGGTTAAAAGTTGGCTTCCTGGCTGACATAACAGGAATACTGAATGATGTCCAAATTAAAATGCAAGGTACAAATAAACTTATTACTCAGCTCACAAGTGCATTTTTTCTTTAGAAGAAAAATTAAAAATGTATACAGAAGAACTTAGTAATAATGATTTCACTAGTTTCCCATGTTTCCAACATCTTATTGAAGAATATTCAGAGGAAGATATAAACTTGCAACTCTTCATAGAATTGCTCACTGTGCTACACCATGATTCCAGCGCGAGATTTAATGATTTTAGAAAGTTTCGAAACCCATTTCGATTAGTTGAAAATCCCTGGTCAATAACGACAACAGATGTAACTGGGTTGTCAATTTTTGGTCCTGAGATTAGAAATCTAAAAAAATGAACTTACTGATCTCCAGCAGGATTCAGAACTGGAAGGTATTTTTAAGAGAAACGAAAAAGAATTCAATTTTAGAGTTTTGGAATACAGTTCCAGAAAAACAGTTTGTGAATAGTAAGAGATGTACTGTAGGGTGGGTCGAAAAAACTCATTTTTTTTATTTCGAAGTTGTATTAGCGCGGAAAAGTTGCGAATTGTATAGACAAAAGAGAAGAAAAAAGATATCAAAATCGGTTGACGTCTTCCGGTTGCGCAAAGGCTCTAAAGTTTGACAAAATATGAAAAAACTTAATTTTTCAGATTACCTCTTTACATTTTTAATTAGATGTTTTCGAAACGTAATAGTTTGTAACGTCTTCAAATAGAGCCTAAAAACAGTGTGTTTTAATTTGGTTTAGATCAGTTGATAACTTCCGGTCGCGCATAAGCTCAAACATTTACCAGAATAATGAACAAGTTATATTTTTACGCATTTTTGTATTTGATAAATAACTTCCAGATTATTGATTGTCAGATCCCACAGATATACATAAACGTGCTTAGCAAAGATCAGCAATATCTACTTGATATTCCTTCCATCCATAGTAATTCTGCACGAAGGCACGTCCTTCACTGCAATCATAGCATTTTCATGCTATGCTTGCAGCTTTAGTAGGGAATTGTAGGTGTGGTAGCTTCCCGTTGCTTTCCACACCGATGAAGGATGGTGATAATGATAAGGATGATGATGATGGCCATATCATTTCGGGGACCGTTAGGGCCTTAAAGTTTTCCTGACATTTGTCTTACAGGTGAGGAAAAACTCCGATAAAAACCTCACCCAGAAAAACTGCCCCGACCGGGGATCGAATCCGGGCCCGCTGCGTGACAAGGCAGCACGCTACCTCGAGACCACAGCGGTGGATTACTTGATATTAAAAAAACAAAATAATTGCAAAAATGAAGTTTTTTTTTCATATTTTGCCAAACTTCAGAGCCTTTGCGCGACCGGAAGATGTCAACCTATTTTGATTTTTTTAGCTATATAATTCGCAACTTCTCCCCGCTATTACAACTTCGAAATAAAAAAAGAGAGTTTTTTCGGCCCACCCTAATGTACAAGTCACTGCATTTTGTTCGCTGTCAAAAAATGCTAAATGTTATTTAACAGTGACGTACAGTCCACGCAAACAGATGAACCCACCATATTTTCATTTTTAAGATTTCTGCCAGGTTTTGTCCGCTTGTGCCTCACTATGTGTCGGGCAGAAGATCGTATGACTCTCTAACTCGTAACCGTCTTCTCAAGGATGCTTATTAAATTTTGTGAGGTTGTCATAACAAACCACCTTCAAGCCAATAAGAGAAATCTTCACTAGATCCATAACTATACCGAGCTAAGTTCCAATTGTAATGTAAACAAACTTGCATAAGGCATTGCTGCCCTGACTCCGTCTATTGGGGGAACCATTGTGCTACTTTTACCCGCCATATGAGTGAATTTTCTTTCAAAGTGTCAATGATGGAAACATTTTTTCATAGACTACATCGTTTTTAAGGGAAATATGACGGAACACAAGATAAGACGGTACCGATAATTAATAACTTCCATTTCTTATTCATTTATGACAAATATTATACATGGGCCAACCTAATCAGACGTTAATCTTTTTTTCCATGATGTCGATAGATATCCTTTATTTAGAATTTCATTATGAGCAGAATTTATGCCCCTTGCTGGCTTGCCTGTAAATTCTGTTGTTATTTTCACCAACTGTGTTTTCTTAACTAATTGCAATGTTGCGGTTTTTTTAGTGTATAGTGCTATTGTGTTATTATTTAATTGTAATATTACTGTGTTTTCTTTATGTAATTGTAATGTTATTGCTTTTTTTTTGTTTTGTTTATTTTTCTTCACACTAGTAGCAATTATTTTTTATTGTAACGCACTATCAAAAGCACGTACGGCTTACTGCCCATGCGACCCATATTTGTAAATAATATTGTAAATATCTTACTTTTGTCTAATAAAGTCCTACTACTACTACTACTATTTTCACCACATCCTCAATGGCTAATGTGGGGTATTTTTCACTAAATTGATTGAAAACATTCAAAACAATATATATCTGCTTTTAAAAGGTTTTACTTTTTGATGCTTCAAAAATTATATAGGAGAAGCAACCATTTGAAACAATTGAAATACAAAATATTTATTCTGCATTACGCATGTGTAAGAATTAAACAATGAAATGTTTAATTATTTAATCTATTAAAATTGTAAGTATATATATATATATATATATATATATGACGTCCACCGCTGTGGTCTCGAGGTAGCGTGCTGCCTTATCACGCAGCGGGCTCGGGTTCGATTCCCGGTCGGGACAACTTCCTGGGTGAGGTTTTTTCGGGGGTTTTCCTCACCTGTAAAATAAATGTCAGGAAGCTCAGGGCCCAACGGTCCCGGAAAATCATCCGGCCATAATTATCATCCATATCATTATCATCATCTTCCTTCGCCGGTGTGGAAAGCAACGGGAAGCTACCACACCTATAATTCCCTAGTAAAGCTGCAAAGCATAGCATTGAAAGACCTGCCCTCGGGCAGAATTACTATGGATGGATATACATAACTTATATAGACATATGCTAGATAATACATACTTTTATTATTTTTATTTCATTTATTTCGACCTGCCCTCGGGCAGAATTACTATGGATGGATATACATAACTTATATAGACATATGCTAGATAATACATACTTTTATTATTTTTATTTCGTTTATTTCGAGTGTTAGAAACCGAACTACATTTGCATACACGCTTAAAACGTAAAAAGTTATTCGACGAATGAAAATGCAGTCCATACATCTAGTTTGTTTATATTATAACTGGAAATTAGCCCGGGAGAGGTACAAGGCTAGGATTTTTATGTAGACCTAATAATAACATGCAAAATATGTACACCCTCAGACAAAAAAAAATAGTCATCTCTTGATTCTATCAACCGATCGGAACTTCCTGAGCACTCGCAGAAGCCTTATTCACATTAACACGTTTTCAGTAACTGTACTGTGTTGTTTTGTAGTTAACGCAGTGCACACTCAAGTAACATGAAAGAGAGAGCTTGCCATTGTGTGTTTCCGTGGTCGAGAGGTTTAACACACATCTGCCTTCGTAACCTCACGGGTTCGATTCCCGTTCTACTTTTTTTACTGAATGTTAGGATAGCATTTCGCCTGTAATATAGTTTCATATTTAATTTTATATTTGAGTTTTATGGCTTTAATGCACACACAAAACACGTGAATGAAAACCTTCGAATAATTAAATGAAGAAAGAAAATAATATCTTCTAAAATGAAAACTTTAACAAAATTAATATCGGGCGTATGAGCCCTCAGCATCTATTACCGCCCTCAATCTGCGGGGCATTGATTCAATCAAATTTCTACAGTCACGTGGACTTTCGGCTAGAGCAACCCAGACGTCCTGAATTTGTGCCCATAAGCCGTCTTTCGGGCATCTGCAGGACAATTAGAGTTCATTATAAACAAACTTGTTAGAGGCTGTTGCTTTTGCGTAGAACGTGTGCGCATGAATCTATTAAAATCAATACATTTATATCACCTAGAACAAACCCTGAATGTGGTAAAATAATTGTTACAATAACGACATTAACATTGATTTAGTTCAATTGTCAAAATAAAATGTATTTAATTCATTAAACATTTTAATACAAATATCACGAAAAAAACTACATAAATGAGGACCCGAACCTGCGACCTTCATTAACAGAAACAATGACTGTATGCTTTACCGCTGACCTAACAGGGCACGTAGGAGTATCTTCACTCAGTTCATGCCACATAACGCAGTAGCTCAGGGCCTGCACAATTATGACTAGTTTACTAGTGTGAACCCAGCGCTGTGTCGAGTAGGATTTAGAAGAAAGAGATGACTCTTGTTTTGTCTAAAGGTGTACATACTTATCTAATAACATTAGATGAAATATTTAATAGTATAACAAATTCTTCAATTAAGCAATGTGTTTAACAAATTAAAATCTAATTTTTATTAAAAAATATTAAACATTAATAAAATAAAATAATTTAGAATATACCTTCTTAGGTAAAATCCGTCGTCCTCAACTTATAAAATATGTAATCTTTATGCCTGTAGGCCTTTCAGAACATCCGTTCCATCTTCAGCAGGTCACTCTTCGCTACAACATCCAGTATGATGGTTGATGCTGCTGGTCCTAATGTGGTGTTGTCGTGACTCGACAAAGCCACATTAGGAGCAGCAGCATCAACCATCATACTGGATGTTGTAGCGAAGAGTGACCTGCTGAAGATGGAACGGATGTTCTGAAAGGCCTACAGGCATAAAGATTACATATTTTATAAGTTGAGGACGACGGATTTTACCTAAGAAGGTATATTTTAACTTACTTTATTTTATGACTCTCCACCTCAACGGTTTTAACAATGAATTTTATTAGTATTGATTAAAGATTAAGTTTAAGATCAGACCAAGTTTCAAGAAATGAGGGAAGGGGGCTGAAAATGATTGACATGTGGTATGAAGAGTATTTTAAAGATCAAGTGATGCCACTACAGCCCTTAGGAAGCTCTGCGGTAGTAGGAGGTTATGTCCTCATTTTTCTGGAAAATCGGCACGAAATGTCAGCCGAGTTATCAGCCCTGTTGACGCGCGTCTTTACCCCAAGAATAAATACCTGTTGCTTATTTCTATTAGAGGCTGAGTTAACTCCAGAGCATTAATGGCCATAAGGATAGGCCAGATTAAAAATCCTGATCAGATCAGGACTAGAAGAGTGTTCCTTCTATTTAAATAATGAACAAAGTGGATCGTTGAGGTTTTAAAAGAGATCTTGCAATGTGGAACCCTATACCCAAATCTTCTGAGTCTTCCTAAATCTATCTATATTTTTAGTGTTGAACGATTGTAATTCTATTCTTATGCTTTCTGATAAGTTTTTGGAGAATTTGGAAAGTCCGTTTCAGATACAATAAGGTGCCTGTGTTTCTAATTTGAACTTATATTTTCATACAGACTGTTTTAAATTATATTACACTTATGAAAGATTGTTTTTAATACAGAGACGGAATATATCGTTTTACGTAAAAAGGCAAAAAAATGTGTAATTATGGTCAAATATCATCATCATCATCATAGTACATTCACGAATTTAGGCCATTTGTTGACCTGTTTCGGCCTCAAGAGAAACACCATCCAGAAGTCTTTTGAGTGGACGTCCTGGTCTTCTTCTTCCTGCAGGTTGATATCTTAACATTAGTTTGGGTATTCTGTGATCTTCCATTCGATGAACATGTTGTATCCATCTTGACTTATTATCAGAAATTTTGTTTTCTAAAGATTCCATGTGTAATTCTTCTAGGATGTCTTCATTTTTTTTGTGATCTAGTAGTGTGTATCCTGCAGTCCTCCGAAGATATCTCATTTCAGCAGATCTAAGTCTCTGTATATCCTTCTGTTTCAACGTCCATACTTCGCTACCATACAAAAGAGTTGGAAGAGCCAGTGTTTTATACACTTTCAGTCTTGAATGCTTTTGGACTAACTGTGGCTTGAAGATAGAATTTATTAACCCTAAAATTCTTAAAAATTTAGATATTTTTGCATTTACATCCTTTTTTTCTTCATATGAGATATTGCATCCTAGATATGTAAAATTATTCACCTGCTCCAAAATTTTATGGTCAAATATAAGGTGTTAAATATAAAATTGGTACCTGGTAAGTCAGTCGTCCTCAACTAAATTATTAAACTTCATCAAGTTATTCCAATATGCAGGCCTTTCAAAAACAATGTTTCATCTTCTGCATTTTAACTGGTACTGACGGTGTTGTATCAGTTAAATAATAAATGTGTTGTACAACTTATACAACACCGTCAGTACCAGTTAAAATGCAGAAGATGAAAACATTGTTTTTGAAAGGCCTCCATATTGGAATAACTTGAATAAGTTAAATAATTTAGCTGAGGACGACTGACTTACCAGGTACCAATTTTATAATTAACATCTTATTACATAACCTCAACGGTGTTTTAATATGAATTTCTAAAGCGTTGATGGTAAAGTATGTAAAATATATAATGGTATATTATCATTGTTGAGTAAGCTTATAATACGCGGACATTTATCATAATTGCTATGTATAAGCTAAGGGAAAGAATATGTAGTTACTAATTACATACAAATCCTACCCATACTCAGAACGTTCTAATCATAACCAAGTACACCCATGAACTTAATTGCCTGCCTGGACCTGGGGGCTGGACCTGTCGTTTGATGTCAGTGGTTGTGTGATGTGCTAGTTCATCATCATCATAATCCAGGGATTAAGCATGTTGGCTAGTTCCGGTTTCATGAAAGCTAGAATTGTTAAAATTGTTCAGACCATCTTCCGTGTGGGCGACCAACATTTCTCCTTCCGTGCGGTTTATAATTTAGCAATAATTTTGGAAATCTTCCTTCTGGCATTCTATCAATATGTTCTTTCCAGTCGTTCCTATATTTAATTATTAGGTCTGTAGGTTTTAAAATATTTAGTTCCTTTCTTATATCTTCATTTCTTTTCTTATCCAGCAGAGTGTATCCTGCTTTATTTCTAAAAAATCGCATCTCAGCTGCTTCCAATCTTTGTTCTTGTCTTTTAGTGATCGTCCAACATTCGGATCCATACATCAATACAGGAACAGCCATTACTTTATAAAATTTAATTTTTGTTTCTTTTCTTGTGTTTTTAAGGGTTCTTTTAATAGTGCCACACATTAGAATAAATTTATTTATTTTGTCATTAATATCTTCAATTTTAACATATGATAAATTGAAACCTAGGTATTTAAAACTGTTCACCCGCTCTAAAATTGTATTATCAATTACTATTTTTGCTCTTAAGGTATCATGTACTTTAAATGCAAAAATTTTAGTTTTAGTCTTTGAAATTTTTAAATTGTAATTGGCACTTATTTTTTCCAAATTAAAAATAGCTCTTTGTAGATCATCTTCTGAACTGGAAATCACTACTTGATCATCAGCAAATAATATTGTATCCAACAGTTTATTATTTGTTTTAAAATGTTTATTTGAATTAATCTGCCACTTTAACATAACTTCATATATATATATATATATATATATATATATATATATATATATAAATTAAAAAGAGAAGGCGATAAAGGACACATTTGTCTGACAGCACGATTTATTGTTACTATTTTTGATGTTTAGATTCAAAACCCCTGTCTATTACAATTTTATTATTTACATATAAATTTTGTATAGCCATAATCAAATGTTGTGGAATACCTTTATTTGTCATTATATCCCATAATTTATTTCTATTTGCCATATCAAAAGCTTTTTCATAGTCTATAAATCCTATATATGTTGGGATGTTAATTCTATATGCTTTTCAAATAGTTGAATCATGTGCTAGTTCCTTTCCTAAATTCCAATATATCTTCTATTGTTTCGCCAAATTTCTACATTCTGTATGTGTAACTCACTGGCACTACCGAACTGTCCATACATCTCTATCGTGAGTTAATGTTTTTCCTATCATTCTCTGTATAAATTACCTCTCTCAAATCACGGTTAATATTTTTCTCCCACATCATTCTTGGCCTACCCGCAGGGCGCTTTTCCTCTGGTTTTCCTAAATGAAGTTTCCATGTCACTCTTTCATTCCCCATTCGTCTCACATGTCCTGGCTATCGAAGTTTACGATACTTAGTTGTTATATAATTATTGAAAAGGTTTTGGATTTGTCTGATGATAATGTATATTTGTCAAATTAAATGGGAAAATCAAAGTATATTAGATGTCATTTTCATTTATAAAATAAGTAGAAAAAAAGCATGTTAAATGGATTTAGTGTGGTTATGAAAACAGTGTACTATTTAGCAGTAGTATCCCATGACCGTAGTTTGTGAAGGCAATATGTTACAAGATAGAATGTCTCGACTGCGATTTACGATGGAGTCAGGATTTGTTAAACTGACAGAAACCTTTTGGCGGCACCATAGTTCTTATATCGACTCGACCTATAACGGAAATGAGTATCAAACTGAAAGTAAAAGCGATTGTTGCGAAATTGTCTAGAAATGTGAGAGCCGTAATCGCCTAAGACCTGTAGTCAGATCACTTTTAGTTGTAACTGCAATAGTACACGTATTTTATATTATGTTATCTTTATTTATTCATAATATACATTCTTATAATTAGTAATATTGTTAAGTATTTGAATAAAAAATGTCCATACACAGAAGGGGAAAACACACACACACACACACATATATATATATATATATATATATATAGTAAACCCTGTCTATGAAGGAACATGACGGTTCCTTAAATATATTTCCGTCTTGGCAGTTTTCCGTCTTATAAAGTGTTCCCAAATTACAAGCTTGAATTTTCTCACGCAGTGTAAGGGTTTTACATCCATGCTTTAAAGACATAACGTATTGAACTGAAATTCAGACAAAATAGTGTATGTAACACAGCACAGTTTGCACGGCAATACAAAATAACTTTATTACAACAAAAAACTCGAAGAAACTCCACTACTGTACAGGAGGACTGAAGAGTTTCCCAACTCCCTCGCAGGCTATGTAAGCAGGCAAGGAAAAACGAGGTAATCCCCCGCTGTGACACACAAGCATGGGTATCCCCGCAATACAATGGCAACACAAAAAGGAAAACGATATAATGCAGTAGCGTCATATGCAGAATTATCACGTGTGGTCATTAATACTGCAATTAGAACGTGCTTAAGAATAATTTTCCGTCTTACTGAGGTAAAAATTAACTATTGGTACTTTGAAAACCATTCCGTTTCCGCATTATGAAGGTTTCCGGCTTATACAGAACGATTTTACATATAAAATCGTACCGTTTGGAGATTTTTTCCGTCTCTACAGGTTTCCTTCTTATAAATGTTCCGGCTAAGACATGTTTCACTATATATATATATATATATATATATATAGTCCAATGCTGTGTCTCTTGTCACGCACTGGGCCCGAGTTAATAATAACAATAATTATAACAATAATAATAATAATAATAATAATAATAATAATAATAATAATAATAATAATAATAATAGGTTTATTTTACCTGACAGATTAAATCCTTGTCTGCCACTCAACCAGATTTTAAAAAGTACAAAAAACATAGTCTTACATCTAAATTACCATAAACAAACGATTAAATGTTATAAATACAATTCTTTTTTATAATGTATTTGCATCTACTCTAGATTTAACGAATTAAATATAATATGTTCAAGATATATAAAAAAAACGAGAAAAATATATTAATGACATAGTATAAATTTAAATAAATAGAGAAAAATTAATTATTAGACAACAGTAGTTCGATTCCCAGTCGGGACAAGCTTCATGGGTGAGGTTACTTCGGGGTTATTCCCCACCTGTAAGACATGTTTCAGGAAGCTTTGAGGCCCAAAAGGTCCCCGAAAATCATCTGGCCATCATCATCATCCCACGGTGTGGAGAGCAACGGCAAGATACCACACCTGTAATTACCTAGTTAAGCTGTAAAGCATAGCATGAAAATGTTATGATTGCAGTGAAGGATGTGGCCTAGGGCTGAATACTCTAGAGTAGATTATATATATATATATATATATATATATATACTAGAAGTCCCGGCCACGCGTTGCTGTGGCTAAGGTATACGTTAAAAATTTAAATTAAGTTGCCGTCCTTCAGCCAGATTACTTAAAACTAATACACACGAAATTAATAATATTTAAAATAAAATAAACACTGAACACACTTAAATTATGAAATAATCAATTCTTCTTCTTCTTCTTCTTCTTCTTCTTCTTCTACTACTACAAGGTTTAAGCTATGCAGCCTGTTCGGGCGAAGTTAAAAGTGGAGTCCATATTCTACGTGGTCGACCAACATCTCTTGTTCCTCTGGGATTATTTGTAATTCAATTGAAATTCGCGGTTGCAACAAAAAACACAGCCATCTGGCTCTTTCTTTGTTAAATAATAAACCAATTACCTTACCAAATTACCTTACACCGCCATCTGTTAGAATCGTATGGAACTCACAGATAATTACACCGCCATCTGTTAGAATCGTATGGAATTCACAGATAATTATAACTCGTTGTTAAATAATAAACAAATAATTTGCAATAAAAAAATAATTCGACTATAAATTTAGTTATAAACTACCCTAAGTCTCAAGTTGGATCAAACTGCACACAGTGTGCAAAATTTTATTAAAATAGGTTCAGTAGTTTAGGATTCCATCGCGGACAAACAACGTGACACGTAATTTTTATATATTAAGATTTGGGTACCTGTGTGTTTGGGTAATCTGTTAGTAACGCCCGGTAGAAGGTTGTTCTGGATGTGTCACGAACGTTAATCGCGAAGTTATTTAACTCACAAGTTACAGCGTAATTGTTTTAAAATCACTATATTTATGACGTACACGAGTAGAAGGAAGTTTTCGCTGGTTCCCTATTACCGGACTCGGTGAACCAAATCTGATGTCACGGCTTCCAGCGCACGCTGATAGTTCAAATTCGAAGCATATATTGATAGACACCCTGCACAAGATGTTATAATAAGGCAACTTTACTATAAAATGCATTATTTCGTGCCATGTCTCATTACAATACTTTACGTTTTTAATAATAATATTAACTACGTAAAAATTAATGTCATCATCCAAAATTGGAAAATAAATATTACAGGTATAAGAGTGAACCGTTTTAAAATATAAAACTTTTTAATATGCTGATGATGTGGCAATTATACAAGAAAATGAAAACAATTTGCAGTACTCTTTACACCAATTAAATCAGTTATTCCAAGAATATAATTTTAAAATATCAAAACAAAAAAATAACAAATAATGGCATTTTAGGGAAATGGACATATAAGATTAAAGTCCCTGGAACAAGTAACACATTTTTAATTATATGGGAGCGAAGCTTGGGTAATGACCAAAAAATTACAAAGTACGAATACAAAGCGTAGAAATGAACTTCCTTAGAAGAACAAAAGGCTGGACAAGATTCGATCGGTTAAAGAATGAAGATATAAGAACAGAGTTAAATATATATCCACTGAATGATAAAATCAAAGAACATAGGGTTGAAGAGTTTAGATGTGTAGAGAGAATGAATGCAACAAGGTTACCAAAAGCAGCATTTAACTACAGTCCAAGAGGATCCAGGAATGGAGGAAGGCTAGTAAAAAGATGGACAAAACAACTGTGAAGCGGAACAGGCAGTTTGCCTAGCCCAAGAGGTGAAGAAGATGAAATATGTAAAATATGACGTACAAATTTTACGGTAAAGGTAATTGACGTCATAGCAACATATTTCGAGTAGGCCTATTTATGCCTAAAACAATAGAGAAAACTTAGTAGCACTAAACGAGGTCTACGATATACATTATCATAAGTAATGCCACGAGTGATTTCCAAATTATCATAAATTCACGACTCACAAAGTGAGGAGTGAATTTATCGAAATAATTTGGAAATCAAGAGTGGCATTTGTTAAGAATATTTAACGAATAAAATTAAGTTTACTCACAAATCATTATTTAAATATAGTTATTTTAAAATATTTATATATTTAATGTAAACGGCGATGTTTGAAAACAAATGAGAAACGATTGGTACGGTTAATTTGCTTCTTTTGTTCTTCACTGCAACTAGATCATATGATTTATTGCCAAAGAACGCAATATTGTAAGAATGCACTCTAGTGGAGAAAAATGAAACACATCAAAATGTATTTTAATTAATTTCTGATGTTCTATGATGTAAATATGACGATTATATTTTTCTGGAATGTTATTACCTGGAAAAATACATTTAAGAAAGTGCAAACTGTGATTTCTTTTTTTTTTTTTTTTTGTGGTACAATAAATTGCTACAAATGTTTTATATTAACTCCCGCATGCGCTATGTGTTGACATTCATGCACTATATATACATTCTGGTAGCCGTATTTATTAGAGAGTCAGTCACTGCAAAATAATGCTATGACCTTTTAATCATTCAGAATGTTAAGAAGGATGTGCTTTCTTTATTTCTTTAATTGGTAAATTCTTAGCGAAACACGACTGTGATTGGTTGTAAATAAAATCATTGAAACGTGATTGGCCATTGACTCCCATTTGGGGCATGAGTTAAATAGTCGTTGCAAATGAAGAGAAATATTTTCAATGGCTTGTAAAGTAGGCCTGAATAATATAATTGCAAATGAATTAAACATTTTTTATGTTGACCCAGTTACACTGGATTTTAAGTTTATATTTTATTTAACATAATCCTGGTGCGCAACTGAAGATAATGCTAGATTCTAATGACTTGTAGCGACATATTTGCATAATACTTTTCGCATATGTATGAAGTTTTTGTTTGTCTAAAGCTGATAAGTTTAAATCTAGTGTATAGCTGGGTTCTTCCTTGTAATTACAGACTGTAAGCTAATGCTCTGAGTATTTTAATACTTTAACTAATTACATACTCTTATAGGAATAATTTAAAATGTATCAATTGAGTTTCTAAGTACGTGTAACAAGTAGCATAGATACTTCATTTCCTTCTATGGCTGGAGGCTTTTGAGATTTATTTCATGGTTTCAAAAGCCGCACTCATCTTTGGAGTTAAATACAGTTAGGTTTAAATACCAAGCGGGTACACATACCCGAAACGGGATACTTAACATATTACACGCTTTATATTAGCTTGACCTGTATCTATCTATATATCTATCTATCTATCTATCTATGTAACTGAATCTTTCAACGCGTTTTTCACCCACTTAAAATAATTGGATCGACTTGAAATTTTGTATACAATACAATACAATAATTTCATATTCATTTTCTAAAATCCTGGCCAGTATCAACAGAAAATCAAAAAAAGTGCCTTTGTATTTATGTACCGGAATCTTTGAACACGATTTTCACTCACTTAGAGACATTGGATCGACTTAAAACTTTGTATACTTGTAAAGAACCCGTGACAATACAATAATTTCATATTTATTTTCTAAAATCCTGGCCAGAATCATCAGGAAATAAAAAAAAGTGTCTTTGTATTTATGTAACGGAATCTTTGAACACGATTTTCACCCACTTAGAGACATTGGATCAACATGAAACTTTGTATACTTGTAAAGGACCCGTGACACTACAATAATTTCATATTTTATTTCTAAATTCCTGGCCAGAATCATCAGAAAATAAAAAAAATTAAAAATGGTATAATAAGTTACGGACTTGTCGACGTTTTAGTCAATCGTTGTAAGAGCTCAGTTGGTAGAGCGGTGAACTAGTGGTATACCATTTGAGTAATCCGTAGGTCGCTGGTTCGAATCCGGCTGGGGAGGATTTTTTTTAGAAGAGTAATACTTTTAGCTCATACTACAATAGTATGGAATTTTAAGATATTTACATTCTTATCTTATTCTGTAAAATATTAAAACTAAAAAATAAAAAAAATAAATAATAGTTTTAAAAAACTAAACAGCACGCTTTATTAGAAAACCGAACTCAAAAATGAAAAATAATTTTAATTCCCAACACGCTTGGGATAAATTTAAAGTGGTCAACAAGAAAATCATCTCCAACACATATAGAATAAAACTAGAATTATCAACAAAAAGAAAATAATTTTATCATCAAAAGCGTGGGGTGCTTTTTTATGATTTTTACATGCTCTTCTTAGAGACTTTACTTTTACCAATATCTGTTTATTATCAAATATATTAATTGATATAGAGCACCCACGCTTTTGATGGTAAAATTATTTTCTTTTTGTTGATAATTCTAGTTTTATTCTATATGTGTTGGAGATGATTTTTTTGTTGACCACTTTAAATTTATCCCAAGCGTGTTGGAAATTAAAATTATTTTCCATTTTTGAGTTCGGTTTTCTAATAAAGCGTGCTGTTTTAGTTTTTTAAAACTATTATTTATTTTTTACACTCTTTATATTAGCTTGCCTGTATGTATGTAACGGAATATTTCAACGCGATTTTCACCCACTTAAAATCATTGGATCGACTTGAAACTTTGTATACTTGTAAAGGACCAATGGCAATACAATAATTTCATAATTGTTTTTCTAAAATCCTGGCCAGAATCATCAGAAAATCAAAAAAAGGTGTCTGTAATTATGTAACGGAATTTTTCAACACGATTTTCATCCACTTAAAATAATTGGATTGACTTGAAACTTTGTATACTTGTAAAGGACCCATGACAATACATTAATTTTATAAATGTTTTCTAAAATCCTGGCCAGATTCATCAGAAAACAAAAAAAATAAAAACCGGTATAATAGGTTGCGGACTTATCAACTTTTTAGTCAATCGTTATAAGAGCCCAGTTGGTAGAGCGGTAGACTGTAGAGTATATAATTTCAGTAATCCATAGGTTGCTGGTTCAAATCCGACCCCGAGGATTTTTTTTAGAAGAGTATTACTTTTAGTTCATACTACAATAGTATCGAATTTAAATATTTTTTTTTACATTTTTATCTTATTCTGTAAAATATTAAAGCTAAAAAATAAAAAAAAATAGTTAAAAAAACTAAAACAACACGCTTTATTAGAAAACCGAACTAAAAAATGAAAAATATTTTAATTTCCAACACACTTGGGATAAAATTAAAGTGGTAAACAAAAAATCATCTCCAACACATCTAGAATTAAACTAGAGTTATCTACAAAAAAAATAATTGTACCATCAAAAGCGTGAGGTGCTTTCTATGGTTTTTACGTTTTCTTCTTAGAGACTTTACTTTTACCAATATCTGTTTATTATCAAATATATTAATTGATGTAGAGGAGCACCCCACGCTTTAGATGGTAAAATTATTTTTTTGTAGATAACTCTAGTTTTATTCTAGATGTGTTGGAGATGATTTTTTTGTTGACCACTTTAATTTTATCCCAAGCATGTTGGAAATTAAAATTATTTTTTTTTATTTTTTAGTTTGGTTTTATAATAAAGCGTTTTGTTCTAGTTTTTTAAACTATTATTTATTCTTTACATGTATGTTGCTTCAAACATTTCGAAATGTATCCTACTGTTTATCTATTTACTGTAATATTTTCCAAATTTTGTTCAATAAAAGCATTTATGGTCAAGTACCTGTAATAATAAAATGTGATACAATTTTACCCGAATTGTTTTTCACTATAACAAATTTATTTGCTAGAATATATATATATATATATATATGTATATTTAAAAAAATACTAGTTATAATAAAAGTTTGGGAATTATTAATCAAGTTATGAAACCAGATTACGTTTATATAAAACTTTGGCTAGACCAGTGTTGACCTATGGTAGTGAAGCATGGCCACTAAAAGACAACATGAAAGCAGAATAACGGCTTATGAAATGAGATTTATGCGCAGAACAGCAGGTTACACCAGATGGGATCGGGAAAAGGAACACCGATATCTTAAGAGAATTAAAGACCACGCCAATTTTGGAATATATTAAACAGTACCAACTAAATTGGAAACAGCATCTTGAAAGAATGAGTTCAAATAGGATCCCCAAAGCTGTTTATAGTATTATATACCAAGAGGAGGAAGATCTCTGGGCCGTCCTATGAAACGCTGGAAGGAAAAACTTCTATAGGATCGTAACAGGCCTTGGCCTAATACTTGGAAGCAAGAAGAAGATACATGTATGTTAAATTGCAATAAATAATTGCTAACTTTTAGATATATTCCAATTCAAAATCTACCCCCCTTAAATAAAACTTTGTAAGTACAACCGAAATATGTGGAACTCTTAACAAATTTTATAGCCTTATAAACTAGGTTATAGGAACATTTATTATTATTATATATATATATATATATATATATATAGTGAAACAAATCATTTTATGATACTGTTTCAAACTAAATGAACATTCTAATACATTTTTGATAGATTATTATTTTGTGTTTCCAACAAGAAGGAATAATGTTTATTGTATGTTTATTGTAAAACTGGAGTTCAGGACAAATTAAATATTATATCAGTTATAAAGACATAATGGTGGAAAAGTTTTTTTTTTTGTATTCATTTAGAGTGTTAAATGATATATATATATATATATATATATATATATGTTAATTTGGGATATACTTTTATCCACTTAGTATCTTGTGTACATCGAAACCAGAATCCAGTAATACCAACCCACCGTGGGAAGCAGGTGGACCTCCTTGCTTGAACAGACCAGAGTGGAGTGAGGCTGGTTGTTAGGATTATTCAATCCACCAAGTCACGAGTTGTATTACTTCCCTGTAGTTTAAATGAGAGATTTGGGCCTGGATTTTAGTGCCTTGCAGTTAAAAGCGGCATATATTTTTTGACATGAACTTGATAAATTGCAACGTTTCTCTGGGAGAAATTTAAAGGTAGAATTGGGCAAGCAATCGTTGAAAGTTCCCTTGGAAGACAAAATATGAAAAATAAATCTTGAAGTTTCACAGCGCTCTGCCTTTTTGAGTTCCGGAGACAAATATTCCAGATAATCTCAAATTCCTCTCTCTAATCTCGAAATTCCTGGAAGGGACCTATTTTAAACTAAAAAATAACTATAATTGAACATTTAAATACTAACTTAAGAAACAAAGTGAATTCTGTGCCAGGCGGTCCTGCACAGACAATATGTTTAACATACATAAAATTATACATACAATATTAACACGCAACCTGGTTTTAAATGCGATAGGTAGGTAGGTGGGAAGGAAGAGGAATGGTTGGATATGGTACCACGGGTTTTTTTTTTTCGTTTATAATGTTTTTCCTTCTTTTTTGTTTTTTTTTTGTTTTACCTTTTTTCCTTTTTTTGCTTTTTTTTTTTTGTTTTACCTGTTTTGTTAACTTTCTTTTATTCTCACATATAGACACACAAAGACAGGACACACACACAGACCCAGGGTGGAGATTTAAAATTTCCTACCCCCTCACCAGGAATCGAACCCAGGTCGCCGGAGTGGAAGGTAGGGACTCTACCGACTACGCCACGGCGACGGACAAAAATATCAGCATGTTTGAGGTTTGAATCTCACTTTCCGAACGGACGATATTTCATACCTGGCACGTTACCACTGAGCTAAATGGTCCCATATATATATATATATATATATATATATATATATATTTTCCTCTTTTCGTTTAAACTGTTTTCCTTCTTATTTTACCTTTTTGTTAACTTTTCTGTTATTCTCACATATAGACACAAGAACAGGACACACACCCAGACCCAAGGTGGAGATTAAAAATTTCCTACCCTGCCGGGAATCGAACCCGGGTCACCGGAGTGGAAGGTAGGGACTCTACCGACTACGCCACGCGACGGGCAGAGAATACTTTAAAATAGGCCGGTGAATGTGTTGTAAGTGAAGTCTCAAAGTAGGCTAATTTAAACTATTTACATTAAATGATTATTGAGACTAATCTATTTTTTAATTACAGTTCTTTTTTTAGCTAATTCCGAAGAAATGAATCTATTAAGGTTGTTTTCATGAAAAGCTTTTGGTAATTTTTTTACAGATATTCACCGATCCTATCTAGTAGACACCGAAAATTGCCATAGTCATATATATAAGTATGTCCGTTTACGCTCTTGCTGCCACAATTTTTGTTTTATGAGAACCAAACTTGGTGTATAGCAATCAATTAAAAAACAAAGTAAGACCGAGTTCATTAACCAGCAAAATCGCACTATTAGGTGAAAATTTAAAAATCGCTTTAGCGGTCGCAATTTTTGGAGAACTAGCAATGAAACTCAGAATATGCTATCAAAAAAAACGGTAAATGTAGAATATTCATGTTGAATTTACATTAATGAAATGGAAACAAAGCTGCAAAGGTATGGGTATCCCAAGAGGCAAAAGATTTTTGCTGACATTACAATTTGCTGATGATCAACTGGTTTTAGCGCAAGACAGATTTTATATGGAATTCATGATAAAAAGGTTGAAAAACACATATGAATCATGGGGTCTCACAGTAAATTTACAAAAAGAAACAGAATATTTGGCAATAAATAGCAATGAAAGAGATAATTTAATATTGGAAAAAGGAGTTAAAATAAAGCAAGTGAAACAAACTAAATATTTGGGAATAATTATAGATAACAATGAAGGTATAGGCAAAGATAACATTAAGCATGGAATTGCATTGAGTAGCAAAATAATATCGTCGTGAAATACCATATGGTGGGATAAGCATATTTGGAAAGGCACAAAAAAAATATTGGTAAAGGATTGGTGGAATCTGTTGCAATGTATAGAAATGAGGTATGGACAATCAATAAGTACTACAATAATAGACTAATAGCTCTAGAAATGGATTATTTACGCAGAAGTGCCAGAAAGTCTAAATTAGAACATGTCACAAATAAGAAAATTGGAAACATAATGGAAGCAGAAGGAAGCATAATTGAAAGAATTGAGGAGAAGGAATAAAGTGGTTAATAATGGAAGATGAACGATGGCCGAAGCAAGTATATCATTGGCAACCGACCAGAAAAAAAGAGGGAGACCGAAGTTAACTTACTTACTCACTGGCACTATCGAACCCGTAGGTTCATGGCCGCGCGGACATAAGCTCTCCATACATCCCTATCCTGAGCTAATGCTTTCCAATCATTTCCTGTATAATCTACTTCCCTCAAATCATAGTCAATGTTGTTCTCCCACCTCATTCTTGGTCTATCAACTGGGCGTTTCCTTCTGGCTTTCCTACAAGAAGTTTCCATGCACGTCTTTCATTCCCCATACGCGCAACATGTCCAGCCCATCGCAGTCTACGAGACTTAACTGTTCTTATTATATCTGGCTTCCTATAAAGACCATGTAGTTCATTGTTATGTAGTCTTCTCCATTCACCTGTCTGTTCATCTCTCTTTGGTCCAAAAATTTTCCTAATAACTTTATTCTCAAATACTCGTAATCTCATTTCCTCCCTTAAAGTAAGAGTCCATGTTTCGCACCCATATAATATAACTGGTAGAATAATAGTTTTATATATTTTCAGCTTAACGTTTTTTTTAAAGTAGTTGGGACATCAAGAGTCTTTGCAATGCATAAATAGCATGCATTTCCAGAATTGAGCCTATGTTTAATTTCTTTGTGCATCTCATTCCTATTTGTGATTATTGTTCCTAGGTATTTGAATTCAGCCACTCCTCAAAATTTCCCTCATTTGTCATTAGCTGTCCATTTCCATTATATACTGAATTTCTACGTGTGACCATATATTTAGTTTTATTGAAGTTAACATGGAAGGAAAACATGAAGACAGTAATGCAAGCAAGAGGGCTAAGCACTGAAGATGGCTTTGGAGGTTTGGAACGGGAAGACTGCATCAGCTGTAAAAATCCAAAGATGATAATAATAATAA
Source organism: Diploptera punctata (assembly GCA_030220185.1). Lineage (NCBI taxonomy): Eukaryota > Metazoa > Arthropoda > Insecta > Blattodea > Blaberidae > Diploptera > Diploptera punctata. The sequence goes on from JASPKZ010009802.1 coordinate 1,926,612, forward strand.
TAATAATAATAATAATAATATTATTATTATTATTATTATTAAAAAGCTGCATATCTTTTACTCCGAGCACTTTGGCAAGATGTTCAAAGCATGCGTGATTCAGTCAAACTTAGGGTGAAAAGTTAGATTTACAATGGATGGCGATCATATAGAGTACGGGTTGTGAAGTGTAGCCTAAAGAAAGTAGTGATAAACAATAGATCACTACTCAGGAAAAATCAAGTTTAGAAGCAAACGTTTATTGGAACGTTTTTGTTTGTTTTCTTGCAAACTACATCCTCTTAGATACTGAAAACATTTTTAGAACACACTGTATATAAATGTATGGTACATATTTTACATTTAAAATCTGGAAATGAATCCTTCCTCAATTCTGAAGTGTGTCCTTAGCTCACATTTTAATAATTTACAAACGTCACTGTAGAATGAGGTCACAAAGTGGAAAATTCCAAGGATACTGCAGATCTTGTAGGAGTTGTAAAGTGTCTCATTTGAACATCTTGTGAAGGGCATTCTGCCAATGTGTGCCTCGAGGTTGGTCTACCAAATAGCGTGCGCTGGAGACTGCGACATCAGACACGGTTCACTGAGCACGGTAATAGGGAACCAGAGAAGAGCTGCCTTCTGCTCGTATATGCCATAAATACAGTGATTCCTAGCTTCTGACATTTGCAACCTGACTTTCTCTTGCACAATTTAGAGACTGTGTAAAGCATTATTTCTGAAATTATTTAGCTCCAAGCCCCAATGTGTAGATGAAATTCAAACTTCGCGGCCTTCTTGAAATATTTAGTTTTCATGTCTAAATGTGATTGTATTTCATTAAACAGAAAGCCATTTACTAGTTGAGATGATTAATGTTGAGATTCAACGCTGAGCGCGAAGGGATACAAATTTATCTGAGGGCCCTTAATTTAGACTTAGGGTGTTTTATAGTACATTTCGTAGAGCAACTTGATGGGACCTGCGGCTTTACTTACTTCTCTTGGAATACTTCATAATTTCTACTCCGAGGGCCCAGGTTCTCGGCGGAGTTCGGGGATCTTAAATATTCATCATGGGACAGACTCTATATCTCTTGTCTTCTATTGGCCTGCTAATTGCGGAACCAAAGAGATCCACTTGTACTTCTCTAACAATTATGTGGTTCAGTATTTCCTCCTTTCTGTCCACAGGCGTTTCTCTATGATGATGATGATAATAATAATAATAATAATAATAATAATAATAATGATAATAATAATAATTATAATAATAATAACAACAACAACAAGAATGGAAGAATAGAGAATACTGTTATAACCCCAGCTGGATTTCTTAGGCTTAAAGGACCTTCGGGACTTGGAAAATCTGGTAGCGTGTTTATCTAGCCGAGCGGTAGTATGAGGATGTTGCATACGTGTTTGGAAATGAACAAATGGAGTCTTATTTTAAACTATTTTATTACTAAAGTATAATAATTACAATCCCTAAGTTTTCTAGCCCTAAATAACTACTCTAAGCTTATATTAAAACTACAGTACTTTCTGGGGGTTGAGAAGAGTGGGAGTTGTGGAAGTTATAAATCTACCCTAATCTACATGTTTAAAAATGTTATATCCCTTTGTGAAAATGTAATATCAAAAATTGTTAATTGGACTTGATTCCCATCCAAAAGTCCAGAATACATATTAAGAAAAATGGTCGGTGACTTACCCTTCAGTAGTTTACGCAGACAGCCCGAGACCCTCACTCACCCATGGTTATATACTCGACTTGACTAAACTTTTCCACTGACTAACTGTACTCACATACCACTGCCCTAACAGTCCTTCACTCTAAAAGTAGAGATTTTTACAGTTAGCTAAGCAAAACTTTGCTCTGAACTATATCATGTCTAAACTCTATTTCAACAGACTTTTCATGTCTAAACTCTATTTCAAAAGACTTTGCATGAATAATTAAAATAACCTATAAAACCATTAAATATCTATATAAGACTCTATGTATTCATAACAAATACCAAAGAAGATCCTTAATTAGAAAGCTAATGGAAGAAGTGGAAGAGGCAGGCCTAAAGAACGATGGATAGGTCGAATGAAGAGAAGTATGGAAGCTAGATATTTGAGGGAAGAAGTTACTTTAGACAGGAACCTCTGGCGACAAATCACTTTGGGTTGAAGGAGAAACACTGTATTGTGTAATATTCCTAAATAACAAAAATAACAACATCGTGTATTTCATAAATATCTTTATGAAATATTCACTAAATTGCGATATGAAATTTACAAACTCTGTTTATAAATTCATTTGAACCTTTTCCATAGATAGAGCAGTTGATAGTATTCTGTCTCGCAACTCTATAAAAATGGATTAAGCGCGTTTTCAACGTGTTAGAAACAAAAATTTTATGGTTTTAATAAGTCAACTCTTTCATATTTGAATTACGGTTTTAAACTGTTTTATTGCCAGCTTGTGAAATAGAACCCTTTAGAGGACTTTATCTGAGAAATATAGAAGCCAAGTCTAGTAATATAGGTCATCTAGTGAGGGAACAGTAAGAAATGCATATCCTTTGTTATGAAAATGTGAGACTCGTTAATTCAATGTACTACGTACTTTGTACAGTCGCACAAAAATGCAATTTTTCATAAATATTCCATCATTTACATTCCTATTGTTTGCTTTTAGACTTGTAGAACTACCTGATTATTAAAAAAAGGCGAATTAACTATAAGTAGTAGTAGTAGTAGTAGTAGTAGTAGTAGTAGTAGTAGTAGTAGTAGTAGTAGTAGAGTAGTAGGACTTTATTAGACAAAAAGTAAGATATTTACAATATTATTTACAAATATGGGTCGCACGGGCAGTAAGCCGTACGTGCTGTTGACAGTCCGTTACAATAAAGTAATAATTGGTACTAGTGTAAAGAAAAATAAACAATAAACAGCAATAACATTACAATTACATAAAGAAAACACAATAAAAATATTACAATTAAATAATAACACAATAGCATTATACACTAAAAACATTAACATTACAATTACATAAAGAAAACACAATAATATTACAATTAAGTAATAACACAATAGCATTATACACTAAAAAAACATTAACATTACAATTACATAAAGAAAACACATTAATATTTCAATTAAATAATAACACAACAGCATTATACACTAATTAATTTATATATAATTGTTAATAATTAATGGTATTGCATTTTGATAACATATATTTATTCATGAATGAGTGTTTGTCCTTATTTTTTGCGTTTTGTCCAGAAATTACCGAGGTGTTATCCAATTTTCTGGATTTACCAATAATTCGTAGCATGTCAATCTTTCCCGATTTGAATTTAGAAATCTTTCCGGTAATAACTGACGTCTGCAATATTCTAAATCATTACATTTTCCTAATATATGTATCTCATCTTCAAAGTTCCCGCACATTGGACATATTCGCATATCGTGATCGTCGCTAATTTATATATATATATATATATATATATATAGGGCCTATATATATTCATTTATTATCTATATAACATGAAAAGAAAAATAAGTGCCTGAACCGGGGTTTGAATCGGCTTGTAGCGCAGTGCCTTAACCACTACGCTACGGCGTGCCCCCTATACCAGGGTGTAATATATATAAAATGGAGCGCCATAGCCGAGTGGTCTAAGGTATCATGTCTTTCCTCGGAGCTACGGGAAATGCACTGACTCGGTCCCCATGGGGGAAGAAATTTTCTCATATAATTTCGATCTGCACTAGATCGGTGCCCACCCAGCATCGCAACGATTTTGGATAAATTAAGGACACCCGGTAGTAATTTACTTGCAATTTGGTTAAAAAATATGCAACATACAAAAACCATTTTTTCAGCTTATTCTTAACTTACGTGGATGAAAATTATGTCGCTAATTAAACAAGTTTTTTGAACATAACAGCTCTCTTGTTAACGTTTTAGTTATATTTCTTCATGAGTAATTTAATATACAAAAAAAAAATGACGATACAAAAAAACAACTTCTTAAAAGTGTTGTCATGGTACAACTTTCGCAAAAACTACTTACCCAATTGTTTCCAAAATTTAGTATGATATTTTCCATAGTTCATTTAAAAATAATAAGAGTTCATTGTGTTGAGATATGGATTCGATTTATGTTTAAAAAATTCAAAAACAAAAATTGTTTTTGTTAAAAATATTGCATACATTTTTTTTAAATTTCAAACAGTATCAATAGCACAAAGATAAATTTACATTATTATTGATATTGTTATTGTTGTTATTATTGTTACTGTTGTTATTGTTACTATTGTTGCTGTTATTATTGTTATTATTGTTGTTGTTATTGTTCTTGTTATTGTTGTTCTTGTTATTGTTGTTCTTATTATTGTTATTGCTCTTATTATTATTATTATTATCATCATCATCATCATAGTACATTCACGAATTTAGGCCATTTGTTGACCTGTTTTGGCCTCAAGAGAAACACCATCCAGAAGTCTTTTGAGTGGACGTCCTGGTCTTCTTCTTCCTGCAGGTTGATATCTTAACATTTGTTTGGGTATTCTGTGATCTTCCATTCGATGAACATGTTGCATCCATCTTAACTTATAATCAGAAATTTTGTTTTATTATTATTATTATTATTATTATTATTATTATTATTATTATTATTATTATTTATTATTATTGAGCTTATTAAACTGCATATCCATTCCAAAAAATATTCTCCCATCTTTCATAGTTTCAAAGAAAAGTGTACCAAAAATGAAAAAAATACAAGTTACAGTAAAATGCAAATGAAAAATGTACACATTAGCAGAACACAGAGACGCCATTTTTTAAAATCAATTTTTATGGGTTTAAATGTCCAAAATCTACAAAATAATATTCCACATCGATAAAACAGTCTTTCCTCAATTTTTTAAGCAAATGAAAAAAAGTACATTTTTTAACCCAAATAAGTGCCCTTAAGAAGCGGTACAAGATTGAGGAACCAGCTATAACAGCTGAGGGACTCGACCTCTCACATACGGAGTGAGAGCAGTACCCGGCCTCAAGGGGAAGGACATTCTAAACCTGTCGCGCATAGGTTTAATATATTTTTGTTCAAGTTATTTATATGTCGCGCACTGTGCAAATTTTCATTTTACTTTATTTTTATTTTAATACAAAATACAATTTGATAATGAAAGAATATTCAACTGAAAATAGTTTTCCTTGAAGTCATTAGGTGGAACTGTTTCTTGACTAGGAGTGTGACAGATGTTATTGACTGCCGCGGTGCTAACTTGCAGATATCCATTTCCTTAAGTTATGAGGTGACTCCCAGCTTGTGCGTGATAACGTCCAGACTCAATCAATAATTTCAGGAGTAAAGCTTGCATTTTATGTAACATCAAAATAAGACATATATATATATATATATATATATATTGCTCAATGTTAAACATTTAATTATAACATCGATGAAGCGTCACTGCTATAAAGTAAAAATATTCTTACTTGTTATAGTCAGCTACTAGATGGCAGTGAAGACCGAGTTCTCGCGACATCTAGTAATAATGGAGAATATAATACATATATAAGAAAAATAAGTGTTTGAATTGGATTCGCCTGGTAGTATAACGGATAACACGCTAAGGTACAGACTCAGAGTTCCGGGTTCGAATCCCGTCCAGGCATTTATTTTTCTTATCATACCATATATATATATATATATATATCCACCGCTGTGGTCTCGAGGTAGCGTGATGCCTTGTCACGCAGCGGGCCCGGGTTCGATCCCCGATCGGGGCAGTTTTTCTGGGTGAGGTTTTTATCGGGGTTTTTCCTCACCTGTAAGACAAATGTCAGGAAAACTTTAAGGCCCAAACGGTCCCCGAAATCATATGGCCATCATCCTTACCATTATCATTATCATCATCATCCTTCACCGGTGTGGAAAGCAACGAGAAGCTACCACACCTACACAATTCCCTAGTAAAGCTGCAAGCATAGCATGAAAATGCTATGATTGCAGTGAAAGACCTGCCTTCGGGCAGAATTACTATGGATGGATATATAGATAATATAGATAGATATCCATCCATAGTAATTCTGCCCGAAGGCATGCTATGCTTGCAGCTTTACTACGGAATTGCAGGTGTGGTAGCTTCCCGTAGTTTTCGACATCGGTCAAGGATGATAATGATAAGGGTGATGATGATGATGATGGCCATATGATTTGGACCGTTTGGGCCTTAAAGTTTTCCTGACATTTGTTTTACAGGTGAGGAAAAACCCCGATAAAAACCTATAGATAGATATCCATCCATAGATCCATAGTAATTTTGCTCAATGGCAGGTCCTTCACTGCAAGCATTTTCATGTTATGCTTGCAGCTTTAGTAGGGAATTGTAGGTGTGGTAGCTTCCCGTTGCTTTGCACATAGATAGATATAATAGATTAAATATTATAATGAAGCGATGATGTAGGCCTGTTTAACATCAATATTTTAATACAGTAATATCGTTGTTTTATATGATGTTATATTACTATCAGTAATAATAATAATAATAATAATAATAATAATAATAATAATAATGACTCCGCATAGAAATAAACATATCTACCCGCCGCGCCGCGACGTGCGGGAGCACACATGCGTTTATTACTGTGTAATAATTCTAGCATCATAGCAGAACGCTATTACTCATGCTATCTGGAAATGGAGACAAACTACCTTTTAACGAGCTGTAACCTTCTAAAAATAATTGGTTCTAGTATTTTCCTAGATGGAGCGAACCATTAACAAGGTTGTATATAGTTCTTGGATTTTATGTTACAACAAATTCAGAAATATCTGTTCCAAATTGATTAAATAGAAAACGCTGGGCTGAACAAATGTGAGATCTGAATAGGCAGAGACCTAATCCGTGAAAGATGGTGATAACGATGATGGAATTGATTAACTACATAGGCCTAAGGAAGGAATGATATGCAGGCGTTGCATCAGATTTTAAATTTAATTATAACCCGTTTATATCTTTTTTGCTCACCTGTAAGACGAATGTCAGGAAGCCTAGGGCCCAACGGTCCTCGAAAACCATCCGGCCATCACCATCATCCTTCACCGGTCTGGAAAGCAACGGGAAACTACCACACCTATAATTCCCTAGTAAAGCTGCAAATCATAGCAAGAAAATTCTATGATTGCAGTGTAGGACCTGCCCTCGGGCAGAATTACTATGGATGGATGGATATCCATTATTATTATTATTATTATTATTATTATTATTAATCCGCTAAAGATGATGATGAAATTGATTAAATATATAGGTCTAAGGTAGGAATGATATGCAGGCGTTGCATCAGATTTTAAATTTAATTATAACCCGTATATATCAAACAATAATAACAATAATAATAATAATAATAATAATAATAATAATAATAATAATAATAATAATAATAGTAATAATAATCCTCTTCTTAAACATAATTTGTAGGATTTTCATCCTGTTTATTTCCAAAATCACTCCTCGGAGGAAGACATATTGGATGTGCATGCACTGTCTAAATAATAAAAACAATAATAATAATTCCAGCGTAAGTATGTTCATAAATACGCCTGAACGTTTCCGGGTGGTGAAACGAGAAACCAGATAGATAATATATTAGTAGACAAACGCAAGCATAGTAGCATCATTGACGTTAGATCAGTTAGATGGATCGACAGCAAGTTAGGCCATCGTCTGCTCCAGGGGGGAGATCAAAGAACGGTTATTGCTTATGAGAGGAACAAACACTAAAGGTGACTCAATGAAAATTTTGAATTAAACAGCTTTGGAAATGATGAACAACGGCGATAATACCGGATCAAAATTGTTAATGGATTTTAAATACTGGACTATTCACATGAAAATATGGCAACCGAAGAAGAAACTGATATAATATATATATATATATATATATATATATATATATATATATATATAGAGAGAGAGAGAGAGAGAGAGAGAGAGAGAGAGAGAGAGAGAGAGAGAGAGAGAGAGAGAGAGAGAGAGAGACAGGCAGACGGAATGGAAGAGTTTAACAGGTGCTATAAAACTTTCAGCATAAGAAAGAGTAGGTTATTTTAAAAAAAAAGGGGGTGAAGTAAGAAATGATTTGATGATGAATGTGCCGATATTGTAAAGAAAATAATTCATACAATAAGAATTGGTTACAAGAGTCAAACAAAAATTGGAAATCAGTGTTTTTTAAAGAGTAAAAGGATGGAATATTTGGGAGAGAAGATTAATTGTATCGAAGTGCATGCAAGAATAGGATCAGAGGATTAGGATAGATGGGAAATTAATTCAGGCTAAAACAAATATAATTGAAAATGAAAATAGGGATACGAATTTAGAGTACAGGTGTATACTATAGTCTATAAATTTAAAATTACTTCAAGCGACTATTAAATGTAAATGCAGAACAGGATATTAAAGAGGACGACTTACAGGCAGCAGAAATATTAGTAACAGGGCCAAACGCATTTGAGATTGAAATGGCGATAGAAAGATTTAAGTTGTATCCCTATGAAACATGAGGTTCAGATGGGATTCCAGCAGAAGTAATAAAATCAGGGGAAGAAAATTTGTAGGACAATATAGGCTACATCGGTTGCTTACCACGATTTCGGAAAATGAAGCATATACAAATTAATGGAAAATATAGCCTACAAGAAAGGAGATAAAACTGCAACAACTAGAGGGGCATTTGATTGGTGTCAATTTCGTCCAAATTCTAAGAAACATATTAGTAACCTGACTTACTCCATATATTAATGACATAATTGGTAACCGTCAATGTGGATTTAGAAGACATAGCTCTACAGTAGATCAGATTTTTAGTATAAGGCAGATTTTATAAAATAAATGGTAATACAACGGCATTGTACATAAATCACATAAATGTTTCAAAAAGGGACATGATTCAATTAAGAGTGAAAAATTCATTAAACGTTATTTATTCTAATGTATGTAAATGGCAAACATGGTATGGTGCGAGGAAGTAAATATTTTCCAGGTACTTTATAAATTCACAATGGATTAAAGCAAGGAATGCACTATCTCCTCTACTATTCAATTTTGTATTGGATAATCCCATAAAATCTTTAGAGGATAAAGAAGGTAAACAACTCAATGGTATTAATGTACTGTTGGCATATGCTTATGATATAGTATTATTAGGCGATAAAGAAGAGATACTTAGATCCAACGCCCAGATGCTCTTTAACACCAATAAATTGGGGTTCGAAGTAAATATGATCACACATAAAAATTCGTTATATATTAGAAATGGCAGTTAATGATAAATGAGGAAAATTTTGAAGAAGTGGCTAAATTCAAATGCCTAAGAACAATAATTACAAACAGGAATGATGCACAGAAATAAATTAAACATGGATCGGGACTTTTATCATCCCAACGTTTCTAAAAAAAATGTTAAGCTCAAAATATAGAAAACTGTTATTCTTCCTGCTATATAGATCTGAATTATGACTCTTACTTAAAGTGAGGGAAAAAAAATATACGATTATTTGAGAATAAAGTTCTTAGAAAGTTTTTGGATCAAAGAGAGAAGAACAGCGATATGAATGGAGAAGACTACATAACGGTGAGCTACATTATCTTTATAAGAAGCCAGATATATATAACAATAGTTAAGTCTCGTAGACAGCGATGGGCAGGACATGTGGCAAGAATAGAGGATGAAAGAGGGACATGGAAACTCCTTATAAGAAAAGCAGAGGGAAAGCGCCCATTATGTAGGGCTTATAGAAAATGTAGAGAGAAAGCGCCCAGTATGTAGGACAAGAGTGAGGTGGAGGAAGAACATTAACCATGATTCTTGGGAGGTAAATTATGCTGGGGCTTTTAGAAAACGTTATTTACTGTATGGAGATGTTAGAGTATGGCCAAGAACCTGCGAGGTCTGTAAAACGACATTAAGTTAGTTCATGAATATTTTATTATTATTTTGTTATTATTATTATTATTATTATTATTATTATTATTACTATTATTATCATTATTATCATTATTCATTATTATTATTATTATTATTATTATTATTATTATTATTATTATTATTATTATTATTATTATTATTATTTATTATTATTATTATTATTATTATTATTATTATTATTATTATTATTATTATTATTATTATTATGTTCTTTCCTCCAAAGTTACAATCATAAGCTTCTCTCTTTCTTTAAAATATCAAAATATCACAGATTAATATATATATATATATATATAGTCCACCGCTGTGGTCTCGAGGTAGCGTGCTGCCTTGTCAGGCAGCGGGCTCGGGTTCGATCCCCGGTCGAGACAATTTCTCTGGGTGATGTTTTTATCGGGGTTTTTCCTCACCTTTAAGACGAATGTCAGGAAAACTTTAAGGCCCAAACGGTCCCCAAAATCATATGGCCATCACCATCCTTCACCGGTTGGAAAGCAACGGGAAGCTACCACACCTACAATTCCCTAGTAAAGCTGCAACATTGCATGAAAATGCTATGATTGCAGTGAAGGACCTGCTTTCGGGCAGAATTACTATGGATGGATATATATATATATATAATGGATATATATATATATATATATATATATATATAACCCTATGTCAGAGACTGCCAAACTTTACAATCTTTCAGAAACAAATTGAAAATAAAATTATTAACAGAAACAACTCACTAATATTACTTTTTAAAAAATAATCATTTGTTTTTTCATTATTTAATAAAAATAGTTTTAAGATTTGTTAATATATTTACCTAATGCCTTGTATAAAAAGTGATAGATTAATTCATCATAGTTTATTACTTTCTTTGTATTTTTTCTTTCTTTTCTTTTTATGTATAGTAGATTCGAGCTGTTATTCATTTCTGTATTCATTCTATCATTAATTTCATTTTAATTGTATTTATTAGACATTATTTCCATTGTTAATCAATTTGACAGATAATTAATTGTTTAGCATGACTATTATTTATATGTAACATATGTTTGTCCTGGTGAGTGGAAAAAAGGCCACATGGCCTTAACTCCACCAGGCTAAATAAATCTATTCTATTCTATACATCCTGTGATACTTAAAAGTACTGAATATGATACATGATGTGCAATTTTTTGCTTCAGAGTTTTGTTCATTGAAATTTAATGTCGGTATGGAGTAATCGTGATGAAATGGGGTTTCTAATGGAATTCCAATCCATTATTTTCTTTGACGACTGAGGAAAAAGAAGTCGCATTGTGTTTGAATCGTAATTCGAATTAGTGATCTCTTGAATATTAATCTCAAGTGCTACCACCAGAGGTAAGTAATTTTTATTATATAAAACTCTCCTCGTTAAACGATTGCCACAAGGACAAAGTGATTCAGACAATTAATTTTCGAAATTGATGAAATACATTTTGTAAATACATTAAAACATTTCAAATTGTAATTGAAGTATATTCTATAAAGTAGAAATTTGTAAAGATGGTTTCTTAAAATTGAAATTGGTCCTATAATGTCAGCGATGGCAATTTTAGAAGGATACTTCTTCTTCTTCTTCCTTCCAAGTATTAGGCCAAGGCCTGTTACGATCCTATAGAAAATTTTCCCTCCAGCGTTTCATAGGACGGCCCAGTGATCTTCGTCCTCTTGGTATATAATTATAAACAGCTTTGGGGATCCGATTTGAACTCATTCTTTCAAGATGGTGTTTCCAATTTAGTTGGTACTGTTTAATATATTCCAAAATTGGCGTAGTCTTCAATTCTTTTAAGATATCGGTGTTCCTTTTCCGATCCCATCTGGTGTAACCCGCTGTTCTGCGCATGAATCTCATTTCACAAGCCGTTATTCTGCTTTCATGTTGTTTTCTTAGTGTCCATGCTTCACTACCATAGGTCAACACTGGTCTAGCCAAAGTGTTATATAAACGTAATCTGGTGTTTTTTGTACAAGGGATGATTTCATAACTTGATTAATAATTCCTAAACTTTTATTATAACTAGTAACTTTTTCAGGGATATCCTTTTCATCCCAGATAGAGAGATAGAAGGATACAGTCTGTCCAAATCTAAGAAATTCCAAAATTTTGCCAAGAATACACTGTATTATGATCTTTCCGTTTTCATTTTCCCGCAAAGTATTTTTATCAATACTAGTAAAATTCATATCAAATTCCGTTGAGATGAAGTCATATGATGAAGGTTAAAAATTAAATTGTACCTGTTGTTAGGTGCCGTCGTCCTCAACTTTGTTAAAATATTGTATATAAAGTATTTTTATATTGCCGCTTTGAGTGATTTTTAAATACGTACAATAAACAAGAAAATGTCCCTGCAAAGTTGTTACAGGAACAAAGTGGAATAAAACACGAGAGATTGCGTGTTCTAGGGACTTCGAGTTACTTTTGTTTTAAAATTAAAACATCTGAATGTTTCGAACACTGCCACAATGTCCTTCCTCGTGGCCGCAAGTTGTAGTAGCAATTACATGACAATTGTTCATGGGCCTTCTCGTACAGTCAATTTGCTTGATGGGAAATTACTCACACTCCCTCTGGGAAGGCCATTTTAGTAACACTTGAAATATAAGGTTTATAATTCTAAAAGTACTGTCTTTCTGCAATTATCTCCGAGCTAAACCTTGAGGATACCGTAAAATAATCCAATGTCCATTCACTCGGTGAGATAATGTAAAGAGAAAATAGCTGTACAAGTCATATTAAAAACTGATGTAATTTAAACCGAAATTGCTGCCATATTTTAAATTTCGTCTGGCAATTGATTTAATGATAATTGACGTTGTCTGTGTATGCAAGGACATTTTTTTATTTATTTTTAATTCTCTTTTTCTACTGCCTACAAACCAGCCCGAGTGTGGCAAATCTTGGGTTGGAATTTCAGTACCAGGATCCGTTTCATCATATTCGCCTTTCTATTATATCATTAGATGTGAAAAAATTAAAATATCAAATAAATAGACGCGATATGCCGTCTTTAAATAGGGATATAAGTATTATTTGACACAAAAGGGCTAACAACATAACAGGAGTAACAAAATCAACACAATTTTATATTCCATGGGGAATCTTGTAGTCTCTCTGTGTGTGTGTGTACGTACAGTATATGTATATGTAGGCATATATGTATAACATCGGAGTAAAAAAAAAAGAATACCATAAAATACTTTCATGTTACAGAAGCCATAAGATGGCAAGGAGTGCGTTATCCCGCTGCCCCTTATGAATGAGAATTGTATAAGGAAAGAAGAATCAATGTTTGCACTAGGAGTCTGAATGGAATGACGTACTCTACACAGTTAGAGGTCTCCGATTCAAACCCCGGTTCAGGCACTTATTTTTCTTTTCATGTAATATAGATAATAAATGAATATATATACACACACTCACACACACACACGTTTCTCCATGAACTGTTTAAAGGAGGAGAACTGTTACATAAACATGTATAACAGTTGTCATTGACTTCGAGAATTTCAAACATACGAACTCCATGGTTCGAATTTGATTGGCCTACCACCATATCAACTGCAGAAGGTATTGATGATTGTTTCACTTGTGTATGTCACACTTATCTTTCTCTAAACTTATACTTTATAAGTTAGCTGGTCTGATTTGAATGAATTATGGAATTATGACTAATGTTGAATGGATTCTGGTAATGAAATTCTAACCCAACTATTTCCTTTGACAAGAAATAAAATGATGATACAACTCTTGACCATTTTGGTCGGGATTTGCGGGGTTTGATTTCGGGACCTCAGTCAATTTATTGGAAAGTCTTTCAGTTCGGTTAGGCGTTAAAATGACCTGCGATTTGAGGTAAGTAAAGTTGATTGTTTCAAGGTTTATGTCACTTTTATCTTTATGTAAATATATACTTTAGAAGTTAGCTTTTTTAATTTGAATTAATTATGAAATGATTATTAATTTTGAGTTAATTTTGTTATTCAAATTCTAATCCAGTTTTAAGGATGTTAAAATGCCTGTAATATCAACTGCAGCAGTTTTTCAGCTAAGTGAAATTAAATGTGAAGTAATCGTCATTCTGTTTTGAAATCAAATATTAGTTCTCTATGTAAAATTGATGAAGTTAGCCAGACTGGCATCGAGAGGAACATTTTAAACAAAGTAAAATATCAATATAATACAAAGCGATAAAATTAATTTTTAATTTGAACATAATGTGACATTTTAATTATCATGAAACTAATCTGGAACATCGAACCCGGAGGTTCATGACTGTGCGACTAAATTCCACGATTACTCTGATCTAATATTGTCCAATTATTCCCTGTATACAGGGTGATTCATAATTCATATTACAATCTTCTGGGGGTTGTAGAGGGGCCTTAGTAGATAAACTTTCGATAATGAACCCATGTCATTAAAATGCAAATGGAGATAACTGTACTATGTGAACATGAGGTACAAGACTTTTGTGGGAAACCAGATGCAATAATAACAGTAAAGTTCTCGTAAGCTACGAGGGACAGGGCATGTGGCACGAATTGGGAACGATATAAAGGCATGGAAAATTCTTGTGGGAAAAATAACAGGGGAAATGTCCCGTGGTAGTCCAAGAATGATGTGGGAAAATAGCATTAATCATGATTTGAAGGAATATACAGGATGATTCATAAATCCTATTATAAATATCTGGGGGTTATAGAGGAGACTAAGTAGACAAAGTTTTGATTAGGAACCCTTGTCCGGAAACATATAATTTCGATGTAAAATAAGTTTGAAGATCGAAACATAATGGGCTGATATCGTGTGTCTTGTGTTTCAAAATAAGTATTACAGGCTTCTAGAGGTTTCTACAAGTGTGGTTCCACGTGACGACCCTGTTGTTCGTTGCACAAAGTGAACCTGCGACGCATTTTTTCATACACAAATCCTGGTGTGTGCTCAATTTCTGCTGCCACCAGAATTCGTTCAAGATCATCTTCCTCCGACTAGACAGGTGTAGTATAACTCCTAGAAGTCTGTAACACTCATTGTGAAACACGAAGCACACGATATCAGCCCATTATGTTTCGATTTTCAAACCTATTTTCATCGAAATGGCACGTTTCCGGACAAGGGTTCCTAATCAAAACCTTATCTACTTAGTCCCCTCTACAACCCACAGATGTTTGTAATAGGAATTATGAATCACCCTGTATGTTATTTTCCCTCATCATTCTTGGATTACCACTGGACATTTCCCCTGTTGTTTTCCTACAATAAGTTTCCATGCCTGTCTATCGTTCCCTATTCGTGCAACATGCTCTGTCCCTCGTAGCTTAAGATACTTCACTGTTATTATTGCATCTGGTTTCCCACAAAAATCTTTTAGTTCATGTTCACATAGTATAGTTTTCTCCATTTGCATTTTAATAACTAAGGGTAACATATATTTTGTAGTGTAAGAATTAATATTAAAAAAATTACAAATGTTTCTCAAACTTCACAGATGTGTAAGTTCTATTTAATTTTAAATAAAATATATTTTTTTATGAAGCAAATATATTTTAATGTAATCAATACTAGTAAAATTCATATCAAATTCGTTGAGGTGAAGTCATATGATGAAAGTTAAAAATTAAATTGTAGCTGTTGGTAGGTGCCGTCGTCCTCAACTTTGTTAAAATATTGTATATAAAATTAACCAGAGCGCTTTCGGAAGTTATCTTCCATCTTCTGAAGGTTGAGCTTCTGTTACTCGTTGTTGTTGTGTGTGATGATGTATACTCCAACTGTTTGTAGCAGCAATTACTTGTTTTTGACGATCTCGTATAATGGGTTTGACTGGGGTGCGTTCTCATTAAGAAGTGAGGTGTTGTTTGTTTCCTTTATAATTTCAAGGTCTTAAAATATATTTATCCTAGCTGGAATGTTTTCTCGGTGGATTATCGTCAGAGTTTTTTCAATTGTGTTCATGCGATGACCTGCGTTAATGAGATGTTTTATCACCCGCGTGTATGAACTCTTTTAGATGTTCTTTATATCTTGTATTGAAGTGTCTGCTTGTCCTGCCAATATAAAATGTATTACAATCTTTAATTTTAAATTTATTCATTTAAATTTCTATACATATATTTACATAATCAAATTTGTATACATATATTTACATAATCAAATCATAGAACAGGTGAACCATCTCAATTATCTAGGATGTGACATTTCATTTAATTATGATAATGGTATAAATAATAAAATAGCAAAATTCCAGGGAATATGTGGTACGATAAAACGAACACCAAATAACAAAACAACAAGAGAGACCCAACTGAAATTTTATAAAATGTTGGCAGTACCGGTACTGCTCTATGGTTCAGAAGCCTGGATACATAAAAAAACAAGACCTAAGTAGGATAACGGCGGCAGAAATGAAATTTTTGAGATCTGTTAAAGGGTGCACTAAGGAAGACAAAATCAAGAACACAGAAATAAGACAGGAACTTGAAATATTTGCAATAACTGATAAAATGGATACATATAGACAAAAATGGAAGCAACACATAGACAGAATGAATGAAGATAGATATCCAAAACAAATAACAAAATACAAACCTAAAGGCACCCGAGATGTGGGCAGACCTAGAAAGAGATGGGCTGAAGTCGGAACGGGTCAACAGACCTAGCCCATGAATGAAGATGATGATGATGATATTTACATAAAAAAATGTAATTGTCTAGGTGATGGTATCTATGTAAAATAAATTTATAAACAACCATGTCTTGAAAATGATCTCACATAAGGAGATTGAAACGTCGACACAATAAATTTATGTTTTGACTGAGATAACGTTAATTTATTTGTAATTATAATACAATCTTTACATGTTAGTATGTAGACTCTATTGTTGTTGAATTTGTTGTGTTATTCTATGTCATTGTGTATTATGTTGTTTAATTTGTTTCCTGTTTTATAAGCTATGTTAATTATAAGTTTGTATAGTTTGGCATACATACACTTTAAACTTAAAATTTGATGGTTTCTATTATGTCCTTGCATTTGCGCTGCTTGCCATTAAATTTCATTCAGATTTAGTGTATAAATAAATAAACTAACTCCGTAGTTTAAATAAACGTACCGTATTAGATAATTTTGTTTGCACCCAACATGAACATTTACTTTTGAGCTCTCGTTTGAATTGTTAAAACAATTTCATAAACATGAAACTTTTTTAATCTCGTTGAGAGAGAACAAAAGACAACCGAAACAATTGAAACGATATTAAAAACTCTTTTTGAAGAGCTCTGAATGATTTATGCTTCTTTTCGTTTACAAACACACCATCTTTCAACGGAAACAGCCAAGAACGTTCTTTTGTGTTCACACAGAAAAATGATTTCCTACAAACCAGAAACTGGAAGATAAATCTTATTAAATACGTGTGTAGCCCTAACTTTCTATATAGCGCAACCTGATTTCTCCAAACTTCCAGTGTTCCGTCGATTTTTCATGGTGTCATTATATTCAATTTCTACCTAGTTGTTTGAAGAACATGAAATTACAGTTTATTTTGTCTATTTATTTATTTAATATCAGAAATATTCAAGAAAGTTATATATACAACTTTCTTGAATATTTACAGAGGGAAAGCGCCCAGTTGGTAGATCAAGAATGGGGTGGGAGAATAACATTAACTATGATTTGAGGGAAGTAGATTATGTTATCATATGATAACATAGGTGCTACTTACTTACTTACTTACTGACTGGCACTATAGAACCCATAGGTTCATGGCCGCGCGGACATAAGCTCTTCATACATCCCTATCCTGAGCTAATGCTTTTCAATCATTCCCTGTATAATCTACTTCCCTCAAATCATAGTTAATGTTATTCTCCCATCTCATTCTTGATCTACCAACTGGGCGCTTTCCCTCTGGTTTTCCTACAAGAAGCTTCCATGCAACTCTTTCATTCCCCATACGTGCAACATGTCCTGTCCATCGCAGTCTACGAGACTTAACTGTTCTTATTATATCTGGCTTCCTATAAAGACCATGTAGTTCATTGTTATGTAGTTTTCTCCATTCACCTGTCTGTTCATCTCTCTTTGGTCCAAAATTTTTCCTAAGTACTTTATTCTCAAATACTCGTAATCTCATTTCCTCCCTTAAAGTAAGAGTCCATGTTTCGCATCCATATAATATAACTGGTAGAATAATAATTTTATATATTTTCTATTTAACGTTCTATGAAAGGAGTTGGGACATCAAAAGTCAACCTTAGACACGGTATTTAAACCGGACGTCAAAAGTTAAGCCATGAAGGCCTACTAGTTTGAAGACACGCGGGACAAACTGGACATATCGTGAATGTTTTAAACTTATTTTATTCGACCTATTTTATATCTGACTTACTCGAGTGTATCAGGCATTTACTTGATGGGAACTTAGAATAATTTGACCTCCAGAAGGTCGGTCGAAGTCCATGTCTAACAAGTAAGACTGTACAACTTGGCGACGGTTTCTCTGAAAAACATCTTAGCCTATCCAACAATCAGTATTCATATTTTTCAGTAAAATATATAATTTTAAACGTAGTTAAATGTTTCGAAAAAAATGTTTTCTATTATTTGACTCTTACCTGTTTTCCTTAGCCTTTTAATTATGTTACTTAAATGATGGATTGCAATTATTTGAAAAAGAAACAGGCATAATTCATATCTAGGTCTAATTAGGATTTCCAGTCTTGATTCAGATACTAAAATTTATTATTTATTTAACCTGGTGGAGTCTAGATCAAGTGCCCGTCTCTCAGAACAAACATATATTACCTTAATATACAGAAATCACAATAATAATGTTAAACGGCTTTTTGACCAAAGTGAACAAAGAATAAAAATTAAGATCTAATAACATCTTCTTTCTTCTTCTTCCTTCCAAGTATTAGGCCAAGGCCTGTTACGATCCTATAGAAAATTTTCCCTCCAGCGTTTCATAGGACGACCCAGTGATAATATAAATTTGATAATTAAATTTTAAACTAATAATAGATAAAATATAAGTTAAAGAAAGAACAGCCCCAATTTTTTATTACATAAAAATACAAGGAAAATAATAAAATGTATTAATTTTTCGGTTATATATATATATATATATCATCTTAAAATATTTACCAAATCTTAAAACAATAATAAAATTAATCATTAATTGTTGAAAGATTGGCACTAATGAGTCTCTTACAGCGTGGAAGAGTATGTATTCCACGTGCTAGTAAGTGAAACTTAAGAAAAAAGCGCATTAAAGGAAAACTAATATTTTGGGCCTAACACTTTTATTTGTGTTTTTATTATACCATAAATTGTAAATTGATTTAATATTATTAGCATAAAGAGAGAGTTTTATTTTTGAATTATGATATAAGGTGGATTTACTGAAAGTTCTTCAATTTCATTATGAAATAAGCTTTTGTACATAATAAATGTTAATATTTTGAATACGGTAGTTTATATAATTTAATTTCTACGTATTTGTTATATTCCATCTATATTAATTCTGTCCGAGGGCAGGTCTTTCACTGTAATCATAGTATTTTCATGCTATGCTTGCAGCTTTATTAGGGAATTGTAGGTGTGGTAGCTTCCCGTTGTTTCCACACTGGTGAAGGATGATGATGATGACGAGGAGGAGGATAATGATGGCCATATGATTTTGGGGACCGTTTGGGCCTTAAAGTTTTCCTGACATTTGTCTTACAGGTGAGGAAAAACTCCGAAAAAAACCTCACCCAGAAAAACTGCCCCGATCGGGGATCGAACCCGGGCCCGCTGCGTGACAAGGCAGCACTCTACCTCGAGACCACAGCGGTGGACTTTTGTTATATTGATTCTTAATAATATATTTACGTAAACTATGTTCGGAATTTTGTCACACATATAAATATCCAACAATTAGGCCTATTTAACGAATGTCATATATGTTTAGTCCACCCCTGTGGTCTCGAGATAGCGCGCTACCTTGTTACGCAGCGGGCCCGGGTTCGATTCCCGGTCGGGACAAGCCTCCTGGGTGATGTTTTTTTCCAGAATTTTTCCTTACCTGTAAGACAAATGTCAGGTAACTTTAAGGCCCAAAAGGTCCCCGAATATCATCAGGCCATCATCATCCTTTACCGGTGTGGAAAGTACCGCACCTGTAATTCCCTAGTAAAACCGCAAAGCATAGCATTAAATTGTTATGATTGCAGTGAAAGACCTGCCCTATGGCAGACACTATAGAAAATATTTAAAAATGTATCTTTAAATCGCGCTGTTGCCAGAATGAATGAGACCCTTACTCGCTAATAACTTGGACAGAGAAATATGGACTTACGTAAATCCTAGAAAGTCAAAGACAATTATTAAGGGTCATCGGAAATTATTAGCTTCAATTAATATCGCATGTATTACTTAAAGGTGTTCAAATTCCTTATAGTGAGACAGTAAAATATATAGGAGCATGTATGGATAAAAATCTGAATTTGAATAAACAAATAAACCAGATTTACAAAATAAAGTTTTAATTCATTCATTAAATCGCATTAACATTGTTTCTGAGCGAAAGTGCGTTTTGTCGTACTTACAGTAATGGCGACCATGAATGAAAGTTCAACTTCATATATTTCGTGGTTGCCAACCTAAATAACTATATTGTAATATTACATATTACAACCCACGTGCGGGAAGTAAAACCACTGCCCTTTATATATATACAAAAATATATCCAAACGGTAGTGTTAATACATTATACGAAAGAAATCGCTCACTGCATTTTAAAAGAACTGAACTTTATTTGAAACAAATATTGAAAGTTGACTTAACAAAATTCACTCCTAAGCACGGAATAAGCAACCATACTTTTTTCACTTACGCTACAATTCTTCTTCTCCAGCCACTTTCTGAATGAAATGTACGTTTTTTCATATCTTAATTTAGATTTCTCTGGCACTAAGGAAGCACGCCCAACTTCCCACGCTTCTTCAATTTCGTCGTTTAGATTAGAAATACTTGCAGCCATTTTATGCAAGATTGCTATCACGGCCTGCTGTAATATCAATTATTTTCGGCACTTAGCATATATACGTTGGCCAGTCAGCTAACGTCAGTCAATTGTTTGTAATCATCGCAAATATTTCCAACAAAGATGTTATTATTTTACTATTATTTATTATTTTTAAAACTCCATCGCGCAAAAAATAATGTACAACGCACGTTTGTGAAGTGTTTTACAGAATCTCGGAAATAAAAACCTCGCTATCGCTCGGTTTTTAAACATTTTCCTCCATTCTGTAACAACCACTTCCCAACCTTGTATTGTAATATACTATTGTCATTTGCTATAAATAAATTATAGTAGAAACAGTTACTATGCCACATTTTGATTATTTTGATTTATTTTTGTTTTTACGCATAATCCATGCTTACGTTTTATCTGCGGTGTTCGTAGATTTTAACACGTTACACTGTCCCTGAAACAACTGTCATGGCTTCGTCTACGAGATCGTAGAAACATCCATTCCCTATCTCTTCTCTATAAAATGCTGCACTCACATCATCACATACTTATTTATCACACCGATTCATTAGACACTCTGATACAATAGATTAGGCACACGATCCCATCAGTACATTGTCATTTATATCCTTCTCCATCACACCATGTATTACAATCTTTTACAGTTTCTCTTGCTAGAACATGGAATTCTCTTCCTCCCTGTGTCAGAGACTGCAAAACTATAACATCTTTCAGAAATAAATTGAATGTTGGTTTAATATCTCCTCCTTATTTTTCTCCATGCATACTTGCGGTTTTCAAATGTTTAGCGTATAAAATGAATATAAATGAATCTACGTTGCAATTGCTAATTATTTTTAAAATAAATTATAATTTTTAAAACCCGGCCGAGTCGATGGATTATTTAGTCTGGAAAAATTCAAGGAGCAAGTCCTCCGGGAGTTACTTTAAGCCGAGGGTCCCGAGTCTGAAGATTTTCAGGCTCGTAAAAGATCCTTAAGCCTGAATGAAAAGGCCTCTAAGCAAAATTTACCGAACTTTCCCGTCCTATTACTACCTTGGTTTCCTAGATGTCAGTATGAGGCGGAACGCTGACTACGGACCACTCAAATGACATCTATACGAAAACAAGTGTAACTAAATTAGTATGGTTCAAATTCTTCCCTGTAGGGGATGAGCGATGAATTCAGGTCATTCCAGGACGACATTAACTGTAAAATTCGTGTACTCAAATACTGGTTGCGAGTAATCCAAGATGAACAAACAATGCTTAGAGCAATTTGTTACGACCACCAAATTAAAAACATAGATGTTAAATTTTGGGCAGACGAGGTTAGGAGAGAACTCCAAAAGATTGGGATGGGCTGGATATGGGAAAAAGGGACTGAAAATCGCAAGAACGTGTGGAAAAAAATAAGGAGGAGGTACTTAGATATAAACCAATAAGATACTTTCGCCGAATGTACAGGAAAACGCTCACTGTGTTTACAAAGAGACCTAAAACACGTCTGGGGAAAAGAATCGTATATACTCAACCTAGGATTTAAGGAGAGATCAGGGCTTGCTTGGTTTAGGCTAGGGGCATGGAAATTTCTAAAAATTAGCGACGATCACGATATGCGAATATGTCCAATGTGCGGGAACTTTGAAGATGAGATACATATATTAGGAAAATGTAATGATTTAGAATATTGGAGACGTCAGTTATTACCGGAAAGATTTCTAAATTCAATCGGGAAAGATTGGCATGCTACGAGTTATTGGTAAATCCAGAAAATTGGATAAACCTCGGTAAATTTCTGGACAAAACGCGAAAAATAAGGACAACACTCATTCATGAATAAATATATGTTATCAAAATGCAATACCATTAATTATTAAACAATTATATATAAATTAATTAGTGTATAATGCTATTGTGTTATTATTTAATTGTAATATTAATGTGTTTTCTTTATGTAATTGTAATGTTAATGTTTTTCTAGTGTATAATGCTATTGTGTTATTATTTAATTGTAATATTATTATTGTGTTTTCTTTATGTAATTGTAATGTTATTTCTGTTTTTGTTGTTTATTTTTCTTTACACTAGTACCAATTATTACTTTATTGTAACGGACTGTCAACAGCACGTATGGCTTACTGCCCGTGCGACCCATATTTGTAAATAATATTGTAAATATCTTACTTTTTGTCTAATAAAGTCCTACTACTACTACTACTACTAAATCTATGTTAAGGGAAAACATGGGCTTACAAGATACAAGAAGATGTGGAGATAATATAATTGTATTGTATGTTTGAGTTGGTTGAGTGGAAGAGAAGCCCTTATGGCTTTAACTCTACCAGAATAAATTAAACATTATTATTATTATTATTATTATCATTATTATTATCTTCATAATTATTATTGTCATCATAGTTATTATTGTCATCATAATTATTATCATCGTAATTATCATCATCGTATTTATTATCATCATCGTAATTATTATCATCATCGTAATTATTATCATCATCGTAATTATTATCATCATCGTAATTATTATCATCATCATAATTATTATCATCATCATAATTATTATCATCATCATAATTATTATCATCATAATTATTATCATCATAATTATTATCATCATAATTATTATCATCATCATTATTATCATCATCATAATTATTATCATCATCATCATAATTATCATCATCATAATTATCATCATCATCATAATTATCATCATCATCATAATTATTATCATCATCATAATTATTATCATCATCATAATTATTATCATCATCATAATTATTATTATCATCATAATTATTATCATAATCATAATTATTATCATTATTATTATTATCATTATTATTATCATCATCATCATCAATGGCAGTCATGGATTAGGCCATTGGCCTGTTCCGCTTCAGGAAAGAAATTGATCCCTCCATCTCTTCTTAGGTCTTCCTGGGTCTATTCGCCTTGTGGGTCTGTAGTTCAATAGCTGCAGAGGTAGTCTATTGTTTGGCATTCTCAGAAGGTGTTCATGCCAATTATTTTGATATTTTTGAATAATTTCAGTTATTGCTGGTGTGTTGAGAGCTTTGCGGATATCTTCATTACGTATGTGATCATAAAGCGTATAACCCGCTAAAGGTCTTAATAACTTCATTTCTGCAGCTACTATCCTATTTAATTTACCTGTAGTAAGAGTCCAGGTTTCAGAACCATAAAGTAGAGTTGGAAGAGCCATTGTTTTATAAAATTTTAGAATTGTATCTGGACGTACTTTACGGAAAAGAATGCTTTTTGTTGTTCCTATAAGTTTTTGAAATTTGACCAATTTTATGTCTATGTCTTTACATGTCATTATTATTAATATTATTAATTTATTTGCGACATAGCACCAATGAGGCTTAGTCTCTTCTATACTAATTCAGAGCTAAGTTGCAGTTGTACTGTAAACAAACTTGCATAAGGTAATACTCCTTCTATTGAGGGAACTTGGGACTATTTTTTACCCGCCATATGACTGAATTGTGTACGGAACTGTTAAGCGATAGAAATATTGTTCTTAGGCAGAATTGTATATTACGGTAGAAAGACTGAATACAAGATAAGATGGTACCAGTAATTAGGTACTTCCTCCAGTTCTTATTTATTTATAACAAAAAATTATATATTGGCCTACCTAATCAGATGTTTACGCTGTTTTCATAATGCCGATAGAAATCCTTTATTTACCGATACAATTCATTATGTGCAGAATTTATGCTTCATTATGACTCGCCTGTAAATTATTCTGTTATTTTCACCACATTCTCAATGGCTAATGTATGATATTTTTAACTAAACTTTTTTGAAACGTTTAAACTAATTTCTTTCCCCATTTAAAATGCTTTCTTTTCCGATGATTTAGAAATTTATACAGAAGCGACCATTCTGAAACAACTGAATTTCGAACGTATTATGCATGCGTATCCTATGAATAAAACAATGCTTATTTTATTTTAAAATTGTAATTATATATTATACGATTTCCCCACATAACTTATATAGACATGTTCTACATATTACATACTTACTTACTTACTTACTCACTGGCACTATCGAACCCGTAGGTTCATGGCCGCACGGACATAAGCTCTCCATATATCCCTATCCTGAGCTAATGCTTTCCAATCATTCCCTGTATAATCGACTTCCCTCAAATCATAGTTAATGTTGTTATCCCACCTCATTCTTGGTCTACCAACTGGGCGTTTTCCTTCTGGCTTTCCTACAAGAAGTTTCCATGCACATCTTTCATTCCCCATACGCGCAACATGTCCTGCCCATCGCAGTCTACGGGACTTAACTGTTCTTATTATATCTGGCTTCCTATAAAGACCATGTAGTTCATTGTTATGTAGTCTTCTCCATTCACCTGTCTGTTCATCTCTCTTTGGTCCAAAAATTTTCCTAAGAACTTTATTCTCAAATACTCGTAATCTCCTTTCCTCCCTTAAAGTAAGAGTCCATGTTTCGCACCCATATATATAACTGGTAGAATAATAGTTTTATATATTTTCAGCTTAACGTTTTTTGAAAGGAGTTGGGACATCAAAAGTCTCTGCAATGCATAATAGCATGCATTTCCAGAATTGAGCCTATGTTTAATTTCTTTGTGCATCTCATTCCTATTTGTGATTATTGTTCCTAGGTATTTGAATTCAGCCAATTCCTCAAAATTTCCCTCATTTGTCATTAGCTGTCCATTTCCATTATATAATGTATTTCTACGTGTGACCATATATTTAGTTTTACTGATATTTACTTCCAGTCCTAATTTCTTAGTGTTACTCAATAGTGTGTGCGTGTTGGCCTTTAGTATCTCCTCGCTATCGGCCAGTAGTACTACATCATCAGCATAAACTAACAGCTTATTAATACCATTCAGTTGTAAGCCTTCCTCATTCTCTAAAGATTTAATGGCATGCTCTAGTACAAAATTAATAGTAGAGGAGATAGTGCATCTCCTTGCTTCAACCCATTCTGGATTTCAAAAGTGTCTGAAAACTGTTTGCCTACACGCACCCTACTCGTTGAGCCATTTAGACACATTCGTATAAGTCTAACTAACTTTTTAGGAATTCCGAACTCCAGCAGGATACTATATAACTTCTCCCTCTTAATTGAATCATATGCTTTTTGGAAGTCTACGTATAGTTGATGTACAGTACCATTATATTCCCATTTCTTTTCTAAAATCTGTCTTATACTAAAAATCTGAATCTGTTGTAGACCTGTTTCTTCTAAATGCACATTGATGATCTCCTAGAATGTCATCAATATAGGGAGTAAGTCTGCTTACTAATATATTTGTTAGAATTTTGTACGAAGTTGAAAGTAATGAGATGCCCCTATAGTTGTTACAATCAGTTTTATCTCCTTTCTTATAAATTGGTATGATAATTGATTCCTTCCATTCATCTGGAAGAGCTTCTTTTTCCCAAATCATACTAAGCAAACAGCGTATCTTGTCCATCAATTTTTCTCCCCCTGATTTTATCAGTTCTGCTGGGATCTCATCTGAACCTGATGCTTTATACATCTTCAATTTTTCAATGGCCATTTCAACCTCTAATGCACTTGGCTCTGAGACTAGCATTTCTGCTGTCTGTAACTTATCCTCCTCAATGTCCTGTTCTGTATGTACATTTAATAGCTGATTAAAATAACTTTTCCATCTATTTAATATACTCTTGGAATCTGCAATCATATCCCCATTTTCATTCCGAATTATGTTTGTTCTAGACTGAAACCCTTTCTTCTCTATACTAATTCCCTGATATAATTCTTTAATGTTCCTATTTTTTGCATTCATTTCAAGATCATTAATCTTCTCTCTCAAATATTCCCTCTTTTTACTCTTTAGTAACTTGGTGGTTTCCCGTCTAACACTACCCAATTGCTCTAAATTTACTTCATTTGGCTCGTGTAACCATTTCATTTTTGCTAGCTTTCTTTTCTTTACAATGTCGGCACATATTACATACATTTATTGATTTATTTTTTTAGTGTAAGAACATGAACTACGTTTTCTCACACACCTAAAGTAAAACCGTTATTCTATCAATGCAAATGTAGTCTTAGATCTGGTTTGTTTAGTTTACAACTAGAACTTATTTCGGAATTAGTATAGTGGTATAAGGCTACTCAAAATGTTCTCACCAGAAAATTTATATTGACTTGACAGAAATCTTATCCTCGACTTTCACGTACTGAAGCCATCAAGGGCACATTCTACTGATTTTACGATTTTGCGTTATTCACAAATACACCGTGCGTAAAGCTGTAGATCTATAGTTCATGTTCTGGCTGAGTTGTGTTAATTATTTCCAACATAATTCACATTCATAGCACTGAAATTGTTTATTTATGGAATTAGCTGATCTGACTGCAAAGCCCTGTAATTTTGATTTAATGAAGTTGGAACACGTCCGCTATATAATTTTAACTCCGTTCCCCTCGGAATTAAAAAGGCAGGAATTTGGGCTTTGTTGGGAGATTTATCTTAGTAGCTCATTTGTAGAGCGCTATAACGTATTTCTGGATATATATACACACGCACACACACAGACACACAGGGACAGACACAGACACACACACACAGGCACACGCACACACACGCACTGACACACACAGACACACACACACGGAGACACACACAGACAGACACACATACACATCTACTTAAAACGTAAACCGTTGTGGCCTCGAGGTAGCGTGCTGCCTTGTCACTCAGCGGGCCCGGGTCCAAATCCCGGTCGAGACAGGCTCCTGGGTGAGGTTTTTTTCGGGGTTTTTCCTCACCTGCAAGACAAATGTCACTAAGCTTAGGGCCCAACGGTCCCCGAAAATCATATGGCCATCATCATCATCCTTACCATTATCATCATGATCCTTCACCGGTGTGGAAAGCAAGGGTAAGCTACCACATCTATAATTCCCTAGTAAAGCTGCAAAGTATAGCAAGAAAATGCTATGATTGCAGTAAAAGACCTGTCCTCGGGCAGAATTACTGTAGATTCTTAAAACATCT
The DNA here is from genome assembly GCA_030220185.1 of Diploptera punctata. Taxonomy (NCBI): domain Eukaryota; kingdom Metazoa; phylum Arthropoda; class Insecta; order Blattodea; family Blaberidae; genus Diploptera; species Diploptera punctata. The sequence goes on from JASPKZ010009802.1 coordinate 1,954,733, forward strand.
GCTAGTTATATTAATGGGAAATAGTTCTGTGAAATGGAAGAACTCAAAATGATACATTCCGATATTTTGGATATGTAGGCTTAAAAAATATATATACAAATTCGGGACATTTGTCTTTTAATTCGAACCTGGTATTTGACTTCTGATGAGCGTGACTGCGCTTGCGCTTTAAATAACTTGATAAAGCAGTGGGCGAAAGGAAAAAAAAAAGACCCTTGTGGACACAGTTCAAACATCTTGAGTAAACTCCAATTAGAGATTTTTTTGAAAACCCTTGCGCAGGCACAATCATCTTGGATGTAATCAACTTTTCAGTGTCAAGCAGACTTTTCTTACAGTTCGTAATTAACCAACGTGAAGTAATTAAACCTTAAAATTAAAACAATTAATTTACAGCATGTCTACTCTAAATTATATTTGGAGGTATGCAGATAGGATTTGCATTTATATTTTTATAATTGTCTTATATTTCTTTATCGTGCTAATACCCGGCGTGTGCTGCTACTCCTAAATACAATAAAATTAATGTGATTTTATGTTTAGTTGAATAAGTCAAAGAAAAAAAAATTATAAATTTATATTTTTAGATAACCCATGCTGATTACCCGGCTTTGTCCGGGAATCTACTTATGCCGATCTTCTTGACATAAATTAGCTGAAATACGAAAATTAATGTGTTTTATGTTTATTTAAATAAGTAAAGGCAAAAATTTATATCGTAATTATTTTTAGATGGCACTGAGCTACAAGCCGGAGGGTCGAGGGTTCAAGTCCCGTTGGGGTCAGGATTTTTAAACTGACCCAAACCCTCTGGCGGCACTATGGCCCTGGGGTCGACTCAGCCTCTAACGGAAATGAGTACCAGACGCTTGTTCTGGGGTAAAGGCGGCCGTCACGCAGGGCTGACAACCCGGCTGACATCAAGTGCCGATTGTCTAGAAAAAGTGGGAGCCTTAACCTCCTAGTACCCCAAAGGCCTCCTGAGGCCTGTTGTGGGATCACTTTACCTTTACTTTACCCCGTGCTGTTTACTCGGCGTTGTCCGGGAATCTACTCATCCCGATCTTCTTGGAATAAATAAGCTGAAAGACGAAAATTAATGTACTTCTTATGATTAGTTCAATAAGTAAAATAAAAAAATATAAATGTATATCGTAATTATTTTAAGATTCCCCGTGCTGATTACCCGGTATTGCCATTGCGGTTATGTAGTACATAGTAATATTAAAAAATGCACATATTCTATAATTATATACAGGGTCATTAAAGTACGTGGTCTCCGCATTATGACATATACGCTTCCTGAACGAAGAATATTATATCTCCCAACAAACTCCTATTGAGATGGGCGTCATCTGTAATTTAGGAACTCCTAAGAATACACGACTCACTTCTTCTTCTTTATCACGGTTAGGCTTATTTACTAGCCTGTTCCGGCTCCAAATTGCTGCTGTTTCCACCTTTTCTTTGGTCTTCCCAAACTTCTTCTTCTTCCTCGTGGTGAATAGTTGTACGCTGCTTTTGGTATTCTATTCTCAGCCATCCTTGCTAAGTGTTCTTTCCAGTTTGTCCTATATTTCACTGTTGTTGTATTTAATTCCTCAACGGCAGAAGGCGGAAGAAACAACCCTCCCTGTGGGGATAAACACAAGAAAGAAGTCCAAAGGCTTTAAGGAGGCAGGCCCTCCGAAGGACTAACCCTGCAGAACGTTAGTAGCGTACTCAGTGGACACTTAAAATACTTACAAGCTCCAAAGAAATAGTGGGACTGTTCAACGACTCACTTAAGATGCAAATTGTAGTGTATCCACAGAACTTCAATATCGAATCCTGATTCTAACAATAGGCCGTGTTTTTTTTTAATGTGGATGTTCGTCATTTGACTATACAAAATGAATTTTTCTTTGTTCACGTTACTTTATGAACAATTCCGCTCGTTTTGCTCGAAAACGTACTACAATCTGAGCCCTTTCAAGAAGAGATACATGAATAAATTTAAAACCAGAAGTACATTTTTTATAGACACTAATGGTTTTAATGGAAGTAAATTTGGATGAAATTGGAGCCGATATGAAGAGTTCGCCTCAAAAATCATTAGCTAAACTACATTTGAGTTCAGCGATTTTGAACAGAGACTTTTACCAGCAGATGCTAGATCTATTGCTCGGGAGAGACAGAACCTGTGCTACGAGAGCAAGAACGCCGGATTTATTAATACACAAAATAAACTATATTTGAAAGAAATTACATATATTTATACAGAACACAAAGGGTATACGTTCCGATTTAAGTATGGAAAATTACATCTGGCATATGTCCACCACGAGATGCTCTGCAGCTAGTGACTCTGGCCATGAAATTGTGATTACTTTTGCTCAGTCTTCCGCCTGGATTTCGGCACTGGCACGTCGAATTTCCTGCTTCAGGTCTTGTATGGTTCGAAGATTGTGTTCATAAACCTGTGATTTGAGAAACCCCCAAAGAAAGAAGTCGCTCAGTGTCAGGTCACATGACCTTGGTGGCCAGTTTTGGTCACGTCTGCGCGAAAGGACTTTGTTTGGAAATTTCTCAAGCAACAGATGAATAGTCTCGTTTGAGGCGTCGCCATCTTGCTGGAACCACAACTGTTCATAATCAATGTTATTCAAATAAGGCTACAAGAAATCCCTAACCATATTATGGTAACGTTCTTCATTAATTATTGTGGCATTACCATCGTCATCTTCCAAAAAGTAAGGCCCTATCACTCCACCGGCCCAACGTCCACACCAACAGTCACTCGTTGAGGGTGTAATCCCTTTTAAATAATTTTTTAGGGTTTTCTGTTCCCCAAATGCGACAGTTCTGTTTGTTTACGAAGCCTGAAAGATGAAAATGAGCCTCGTCACTAAAGATAATTTTGTTGGAAAAGTTGTGGTCTGCATGTTGCCTCTCAAGAATTCACTGAACGAACTTTCTTCGTTGCAAATGGTCTGTTGGTTTCAGTTCTTGGGTTAACTGCACTTTAAATGCATGCATGTGCAGATCTTTCACGATAATCCTCTGCAATGAACTTCTTGAAATGCCTAACTGCTGTGAACGTCGACGAATGGATTTGTTCGGACTCAATTGAACGCTCTCTCTCTCTCACAATGACGATGTTCTGAACAGACCGCGTACGACGAGTGCGTTCGGGTGTTGGAATGTTTGCAGCGTTCGCTGTTGCCTCGAATTTCGTGATCATCTTCCGAACAGTTGATTCATTATGCGCATTATTCCGGCCTAAGAGCGCACGAAGCCTTCGAACAGTTGATTCATTATGCTCATTATTCCGGCCTAAGAGCGCACGAAGCCTTCGAACAGTTGATTCATTATGCGCATTATTCCGGCCTAAGAGCGCACGAAGCCTTCGAACAGTTAGAGCATAACACTCTCCATTCTGGTAATGAGTTTTCACAATTAAAACTCGTTGTTCAGCAGTGTAACGCTCCATATCCAGTAATTGCAACAAATATATAAAACAAAAAGTGTAGGTAAAGTGCTGCCAATCTCATAGTAAAAAAATGGCCGCCAATTTAAATCCGGCGTTTTTATTGGGACACTCTTTACATTAATAACTCTGTATGCGAACAAATAAATTATTGAGAGGTTCAATTAGTTGACCAATAGCAATAAGAAAATATACTTTTAATTAGCATTGTTAGCTTCTATGATCGTGACTGATGGCTGATTCTGCACTGTCCACGTATAGATTAATTTTGTAGAGAGCAAATATCATGCTTTGTTGTTATTTTGCTGACATCTGTAATTTTCACCCAATTTGTTTTATATACTTACGAATTCGTTAACCAGCAAAATCGGATCATTCCGAGGGGGTTAACTTAAGCGAAAAAAAAATCGCTCTATAGGCTGGATTTTTTATTTTTCGAAACTAAACTCTGTATGCATTGAATTAAAACAATAAAGATAGTCGCAAAACTTCAGCGAAATTCGACCATTAGATATGGGGATTTAACTGAAAATCGAAATTTAAAAATCACTCTAGCGACCGCGGAGTTTTTCTCTGAACATAATTGTATGTGTAGGCCTATATATACATGGCATGAAAATAAAAATAAATGCCTGAATCGGGATTTGAACTTGAGATCTCTAACGTTATACATTAACACTCTAACAAACTGAGCTACTCAGGAATCCTAACACAAACATTTATTTTTCTTTTATATGTATATTATTCTCATTTTACACGAGAGGCAGCGGGATATCGTTCCAACTGCCATCTAGTGGCTACTATAACAAGTAAGGATTTTAAAGAGATTTTTTCTTTATAGCTGTAACAGTTGTATATTTAGATGTTATAACTATATTTTTGACATTTAGCAATGAAGGCCAATTATGACATGAAAAGAAAAAAAAATGCCAGAATCGGGATAAAGTAAAAATTCTATTTAAAAATGCTTATTTGTTATAGTAGCTGCTAGATGGCAGTTGGAACGATATCCCGCTGCCGCTCGTGTAAAATTAGAATAATATAGGCCCTATATAAAAGAAAAAAAAATGTTTGTGTTAAGATTCTTGAGTGACTGAGTTGGTTAGAGCGCTAATGTATAAAGTTAGAGATATCGGGTTGAAATCCTGACTCAGGCATTTATTTTTCTTTTCATGTCATAATTGACCTTCATTGCTAAATGTCAAAAATATAATAATAATAATATTAATAATAATAATAATAATAATAATAATAATAATAATAATAATAATAATAATAATAATAATAATAATAATAATAATAATAATAATAATAATAATAATAATAATAATAATAATAATAAATAATAATAATTAATAATAATAATAATAATAGCTTTATTTTACCTGGCAGAGTTAATATAGTTATATATATATATATATATTATATATGTGTGTGTGTGTGTGTGTGTGTGTGTTACGTAAATAGCAAAATAACAATATAAATTCGACTTACTGAGATTTGTTTGCAAAGTTTCTGCGTGACGGACTTGATAGCCTGTATGTAGAGATCCGTCAAATTCGCTAGTCGCGGTAACGCGAAATGCTCTAATTTTGTCATTTTCTTGTACCATTTCATAATTCCACTTCCCATAACCTCGAAGAAAGCATTTATGAATCGCGAAATCTTATGATAACGCGAAATAACACCTAAGTTAAAAATTTTCAACGAATTCCGGAGATTTTTTGTTCTATTTACGAAATTTCCCTAGTGCATTTTTATACGCTGTTTTCGAATTGCTTCTTCTTTTTAACTGCCATATCTGATGGCGCCATACCTGCTTTCTCTTGCAAAGGGATATGGTTGCAACATTTTCTCTCCTTGTCATGCTCAAATATGGTCTTCCCAAAGATTTTAAGTTCTATGGCCAATGTGAATTCCAAGAAATACTAATTATATTAACGTGTAAGATAAATTTTCCCCCTAAATTTTTGCAGACATAATTATCAATTTTATATCAATCATTATTAAGTAATGATATGTTCAAATCTGAAGAAAACATTTCTTTAAGTATAAGCAGTAACCTGCCAAATTTGAATGAGCCAACAATGGATCATGAGTAATTATATCATATTGATAAATATTATTACTTCAATTTTAATTAAAACAGATTTTAATTACATAAACGCTTTTTCTTAAAAGGTAAATTTTGCTTACTACGATTAAAATTTTATGCATTAAAAATGTATTAAAAATGTATTAAAAAGTATTAAAAATGTATTAAAAATGTATAAAAATGTATTAAAAATGTATTAAAAATGTATTAAAAATGTATTAAAAATTTATTAAAAATGTATTAAAATTTATTAAAAATTTATTAAAAATGTATTAAAAATGTATTAAAAATGTATTAAAAATGTATTAAAAATGTATTAAAAATGTATTAAAAATGTATTAAAAATGTATTAAAATGTATTAAAAATGTATTAAAAATGTATTAAAAATGTATTAAAAATGTATTAAAAATGTATTAAAATCGATATCGACTGTACAAGCTTCACGTTGACCGTAGACTACTGGATATTTCATTCTTATTGGGTTTAATATACTAAACTAGGATTAAAAATACTCAAATTTACATTTTTTAAAGAATAACACTGCCAAATTCCCAATAACATCGAAATCTCGAAATTTTAAAACGAATTTTCCCTAAAAATAAAACCACTTTCACGGATCTCTACCTATATGGTACTATGAAATGGGTTCAATCCAGCATTTGCTTTGATTGGGAAAAAAACAGGAAAATACTTCAGTTTGATTGGTCGCCACCTGATCTGATCCCGGGACTTACCGAATACGAGTCTCATGCCTGAGCCAACTCTCTTTCAAAATTACCATCGCATGACTATTTTCAATATTAATTTTTTTAAATTAATTTATTTGATTTCATCGATATGTAATGGCGATAATGATGAAATTTATCTTGCTGATGAGTTTCCAATTTTGGGGAAAGCCGGGAAGAATCGCTGCCGTCTGAGCCAAATCACATGGTACGTGTAATGTTTACATTAGGTTATTATTTTGTAACAAACAGTATTGTTTGGAAGCAATAGTTTGATGTTTATCTCTCTACTCCAGAACGATCGACAATTTTTAGCAACAAATTGTACAAAATTAAAAACTGCTAATGGAATTAAATAGTGATGATTATCAATAGCTTCGTGTTTGTATTGTGTAATTACATTAATTTGTTTAACGTACTTGTTAGATGAGTTATTGGGTTAACAGTTATACAGAACAAAAAATAATATTAAAAACATCAAAGCCTTTAAAACAAATGTCAACAGAACACTCAATAATTTGTAACTTGTTGATATAGGGAATAATTCTGCTTAAAACACTGTCAACAGCGATTTTATTTCTATAGTATTGAGAGAGTTTATAGAATTTAAAATGTATAATAATTATAACAAAAATACTAATAATAAAATTCTATTATTACTGCTACTAACTCTCTGGCACTATAGAATACACAGGTTCAGGATGCGCGGGCACAAGCTCTCCATACATCCATATCCCGAGCTAATATTTTCTAATAATCCCCTGTATAATCTATTTTCCTTAAATAATGGTAGATGTTATTCTCCCACCTCTTTCTTGGTCTACCTGCTGGCCGCTTTCCTTCTGGTTTACCTACAAGGAATTTCCATGTCCATCTTTCATTTCCCATTCGTGTCCTATGTCCTGCCCATCCCAGTCCTCGAGACTTAACTGTTCTTATTACATATAATTTCCCATAAATACTATGTAGCTCACTGTTATGTAGTTTTTTCCATTCGTCTGTCTGTTCATCTCTCTTTGGTCCAAAAATATTCAAAGTAGGTCTACTTTATTCTCGAATATTCGTAATCGTTTTTCCCTTCCTTAAAGTAAGAGTTCGTGATTCATATCCATGTAACTGGGAGAATAACAGTTTTATACATTTTCAGTATTTTGTTTAAGATAATGGGATGATAAGAATCCCTGCAATGCATAATAGCATACATTTCCAGAATTGAGTCCATGTTTAATTTCTTTGTGCAGTCCTGTTTGTAATTGTTGTTCCTAGGTATTTAAATTCAGCCACTTCTTAAAAATTTCCCTTATTTGTCATAGAGTGTACGAGTTGGACAACAATAACAACAACTACTACTACTATTACTACTACTACTATTAATAATAATAATTTTCCATTCATAATAATTCAGTCCGAGGGCAGGTATTTCACTGTAATCATAGCATTTCCATCCTATGCTTTGCAGCTTTACTTGGGGATTATAG